>CAUYLG010051971.1:0-37452 GCA_963573385.1 Cacajao melanocephalus | reverse complement strand
CTTGTTCTCTTGCTGATGAGGAGCTGCGATCCCCTGTAGGAGGAGAGGCATTCTGATTTCGGGTGTTCTCAGCCTTTTTGCACTGGTTTCTTCCCATTTTTGTGGATTTATCCACCTGTTGTCTTTGTAATTGCCGACTTTCCGACTGGGTCTGAGTGCACGTCCGGCTTGTTGGTGATGAAGTTTTTTCTGTTTCTTAGTTTTCCTTTGGCGGACGCCCCTTCCCCACGGAGCTAGGCCTTCCCGGGTTCAGCTGTGCTTACTGTGAAACTCTCAGTCCTCAGCGCTTCCAATTGCTGTTCTCCTCGTGGGGATGGGACCAGCCAAGCCCAACTCAAAGGGCACCCAGTCGCCTATACTCTGCACTGAGAAGCGCCACGCCGCACCGCACCAGGGCGCTGGCAAAACAGCCGCGCCGGCCAAAAGAGTCGCACTGGCGACCCGTGTGGCTCCTCCGCCGGGAATCTCCCAGTTTGTGTGCAGCAGAAATTCGTCTGAAATTGCAGTGTCCACTCGCTCTCCACGCTTTCACTGGGGGCTACAATCCTGAGCTGTTGTTAATCGGCCATCTTGGATCTCTCCCCCAGCACTCAGTTTTAGGATTATGCAAGTACTCTCCCAGCTTCCCAACGTGGGGTTCCTCTGGCATTGCCTGTCCTCTCCTACCTTTCTATAATCTTTCCTATCCCAACTAGGAACTTACCCTGCCATCTCTTCCCACCCCACCAGCCTTTTGAGAAGTTGCTGGATGGAGGACAGGAGGTGATCATCATTCCCAATAAATTCAAATTCAAAATCAGTCTTTATGGGGCAGTTGTAGTTTTACTACCATCCCTTCCCATTCCTCCTAGAAATTTATACGCATTAGGCAGAGAGGCCACTGGGTTTTCACTTCTTTAATGAAAGAATGTAACTGCAAAAGCAGAGAAACAAAGGGTGTCTCTATTGGGCTTAGAATTTTAGAAGTCAGGTTTTCAGAAAAATTGGAAGGATTTCAGTGATTGACAGTGTATTTAGGAGGAAATGGGTGAAAGTTCAAAGTAATTTTTTTTTCCTCCACTCCCAATCTTCCCACCCAGCCTATAAAATATTTAAAGGATGGAGAGACATAATGAGGACCAAAATGAAAGGGCAAGGCCCAGAGATATTGGTATATCTTAGAGAAAGAGGATCAATGCCCAGATCCTTAGGCTACTCCAGAGGGCTGTCAAATAGCAAGTGTGGGGAAATGAAAGATGGAGAATCTATGACTCACTGACAAATGAAACCCTAGGAGAGTAGGTTGAACCATGAACTTCCCTGAGCCCCAGTGTTGAGTGGAACATCAGAATAACTGTTATCTTTTCAAGAATAGCTTCAAAGTAGTAGAGAAGCGAGGGACAGAAAGGGATCTAATGAATGAAAATGAAGGATGACTCCAAAGTCCCCATGATGGTGACCAGTGGAAAGACGGCATGAAAAATCAGCTGGGCTTACCTCAAAGCCCACACTTGCCACCAACCCTCGTGAAACTTAGATATCAACCAGAGAAATAAGGGGCGAGGAATATAAGCAGGGAAAAAAGAATCCTACAAGTGATACACGTTTCCACTCTCACAGATACTCACAATAGAATTAAGTTCAGTTACAAGAAAATAAAACAGGTCACATTACCTGCATACCTGAGTTTCTAGTTGGATATCTGTATTCACTGCACAAACATTTCACTGCACATTACCTGCATACCTGAATTTCTAGTTGGATATCTGTATTCACTGCACAAACTGAAAGAGGTATTTAGTTGCAAATAATCTATTTTTGCTATTTTTTAATTTCAGAAACTCTCAACTATCATCTATTTTTGGAAGAAAATATTGTCAAGAAGAAAGCAAGCTCATGCTCGAGAAAGTATTTTTGGGTATCATGTAAAAAGAGGCAAGGGTAGAACAGGTATTGCTTTCTTACTATGTATCAAGTGAAAAGTTTATTTACTTTGGATCTTAAAATTAAAAATTCATACTGCACATTTGATATGTCAATAGTGGGACATATACTCTCCACCAAATTTAACAGAGCCCAGTAGCTGGCTATCCATGAAAGAGTGAATGAGATTGAGTGCTAGTTGTATTAACTACGTGGATTTCATCTCTTTATAGCCATGTAAACTTGAGAAGGAAAAACAGTGCTAGCAGACAAGGAAAACCTTAAGTAATTTCCAAAAGCATAAAAATTAACCACATTTGGAACATAAGAAATAATACATTATTAGAAAAACACATTAACTTATCCTTCCTTCTTGGAAGTCCCCCACTATTCTCTTGCAGTTCTTATCTCACCTCTCATAGTGCTTATTAGCTAAATTCTCATCTCCGCCTGCCTTTTCCATGCTATGTTCAGTGCCATGCAGAGCCGTATTCGAGCCTGAGGCAAAAAAAAAAGGTATGTGCCTACATATATATTTATTATTATTATTATTATTATTATCATTTCTCTTGACTACTGAGTCTTTTGTTAGCCCCTTATATTTTGTACCTCAGGCCATTGCCTCACTTGCCTCACCCTAATTTCTGCCCTAATCCCAAAAGTCTAACCAGCACCCTCTTCCCACTCTACACACTCTTCCTGGGTAACTCTTCCCCTAGGCTTTTAATTACTTATGTATACATTGATGATTCAAAAATTCTTTTTTTATATATTGTACTTAAGGTTCTGAGGTACACGTGCAGATCATGTAGGATTGTTGCATAGGTACACACATGGCAATGTGGTTTGCTGCCTCCATCCCCCCGTCACCTACATCTGGCATTTCTCCCCAAATTCTTTATCTCCATTCCAGACCCTTTACTAATCTACAGCTTTTGCAATGACCCACAGGCACAAGGACCTCAAATAATCCAAAAGTGAGTTTAGTGTGTACCCTCAATTTATACTATAAACAATTAAAAATACACATAAAGTCAACTCCCAAGTCATATGTGTTTTTTCTCCTAAATAAGTTCAAGCTTATCTTCCCTCCTGGTCTTCGTCATTTGTCTGCCAACTTTCTAAACCAGTCCCAGAGACCTCGCCTCCCATCTTTTCATTAAATCCATCTTCCACACTGAAAGCTAGACTGATTCACCGAAAGGCAAATATGACCAACTCACACTGATCATTACAATTCCTTCATCGTTCTTACTTTGAAAGAGTATTATTATTATTTATTGGTATTTCAGTCTTCTTCAAAACAATGTGAGAACTTCTTGGCAAGCCCTATGTCACATGAACTCCAATGTGATAAGTGGCACAGACAATGAATGTGAAACAAACTAGTGACTGAGATTGTGAAGCTCATGCAAGAAAAAAAAAAGTATCAAAACCCATATATTATTTAGTTATTTTTATTTTCTACAAGGAAAATAACTCAATAAACTTTTCATTTCTTTATTCAAAAAAATCATACTAAATGAGCTCTCTGGCAATTGCATGGGTTCAGTCTCTAGTACCACTATTTAGTTGTGGAAACATGAACACGCTTCTTATGCTTCCATGTGCCTCAGTTCCCTCACCTATGAATGGATGATAAAACATTATACCTACCATACAGGGTGCTTCTGAGGCTTACATGAATTACTTCACAAAAAGCATTTAGAAATAAAACTGCAGGTAGCAAATTCTTAATATACGTTATAGCTTACTCTCATTTTATGTTTTTAGGGTGAGCACCTTCTGTGTCATGCATTTAGAAAAATTTTGTAAAATTCTTAAAAACATGTCTAATAATTGGCTAATTGGCTGTCTTTAACTGCCTTTCCTTTTAATTTTCACCCAGCATAACTTTTCTGATTGGTAATATTTCCTGGTCTTCAAAAATTGCTCATGGAAAATGAGTGCAAAATATTTATGTAATTAGGATAGTTCAACATTTTCAAAAATGGCAAAAATAAACAGCAGTTACGGAACACCTGCTTAAAATATACTGAAAATAACTGCTTCGTGCTTCATTAACCAGTATAAACATATTTGCCAGTTTAAATCCCCTACTGAAGTCAGAATTTCCAATTACTACTAGAATAGTATTAAACTGCCAAGTAAAGACATTCCTGGGCAACAATTTCAGAACTGCCATTCTTAAGGCACTTTTATAGGTCAAACAGATGTTTATTTTCTAAGAAGCCTATAATTTACTTATTAAACCAAATTAGTATCTATTTTAATAAACAATATTAGACTACTTATTTTTCTAGATTTTATTCATCTCTGAGTAACATTCAATACAGTGCCTGAAATATGGATGCTTCAAACACCAAAGAAATAGAAAAAAGGAAGGAAGAAGGCAAATAGTGAGAGAGGACTATACAATGCCTCAAGAAAAACTTCTCTAATTGTTGGGTCCAATTATAACTCTGTTTTGGATAAGTAAACAGAAACGTATAGTATATATATTTATACTATATATGTTTATAGTATATAAAATCCGTTACCTGATTTTTCACGTAAACTAAGTGAATCATACCCATGAAAACATAAACATTTACTTTTAGAATTAGACATTATAATCTGAACATATATATATCATAAACATTATAATCTGAACAATTATATATAGTATATATTATTAGACATTATAAT
Organism: Cacajao melanocephalus; assembly: GCA_963573385.1. Lineage (NCBI taxonomy): Eukaryota > Metazoa > Chordata > Mammalia > Primates > Pitheciidae > Cacajao > Cacajao melanocephalus. The sequence continues at coordinate 32,862 of CAUYLG010051971.1, read as the reverse complement.
TAGACATTATAATTATAGATTATAAGACATAATTATATATTACATATAATAGTTCAGATTAGATATAATTACATAATTATAATTATATATTATATAATTGTTCAGATTATAGTCTAATTCTAAAAATAGATGTGCATATATATACATTTATATATTATATATATTTATATACTGTAATGTCTAATTCTAAAAATAAACGTTTCATTTTATTGTTTAATGTTCAAAAATAGATATCTAATTATAAAAATATATGTTTATGTTTTCATGGATATGATTCACTTAGTTTACATGAAAAATCAGGTAATTCAGAATATATCCAAATGGCAAAACAAATGGTCTGTTAGCAAAACTTGCTTCTCAAATAACAAGCAGAAAAGAAAAAACAGAGTTGTGACTTCAAAGAACCCAACTGAGACATTCAAAGAATGATGTCAGTAATTATTGGAATCAAAAAATAACAGAACATTGTAAAGGCAAAGCAAAACAGAAATTCAAGCAAAATTAAATAAAGCCTTTATCCAAATATGGTCAGAGAGTTGGCCGAAAATGTAAAACTTTAGTTATCTTCAGAAATAATGCGAGATTACTGGTCAGAAATGTGACATCAATTACAATCTGCATTTTTCTTAACTTTTATGTTACCTATTTTCTCATAATCTTATTTTTCTTTACTAAGGAGGTGAATTGATATACTATAAAGAACACACTACATCCAGATGTCCAGGATTTTAGGTCTGGCTGGAACCCTCAACCTACATAATGTCATCAGTAAAATTAGGAAACCAATTTAAGTTGTACACATGCCTCATGGTAAAAATCAAATGCAATACGTAAAGGTACTCTAGGAAATGTCAAGCACTGTATGAGAAAATGTTTAATCCTTATGTACGGTATGCAAAGAATAGGTAAAAAAAGAATCCTATTCATTCATGTATGCATACATTCAATAGACATTTAGTGTACACCAACTATGTGTCAGGCACTGTTCCAGAAACTGGGACACAGCTAATGAACCAAACACATAAGTTCCTGCTCTACCAGACCTTGTATTCCAACAGAAAAAGATAAACAATCAACAAATTATGAGTAAAAAATAAGAGTATATTAATAACAAATACTGTGAGGAAAAACTAAGCATGGAAATTTAAGAAGAGATAGGCTGGAAGAGCAAATTAGAATTTGTAAAAGGGTTGCCAGAGAAGGCCTTACTGACATAACAGTTGTGGAAAAAATGAGCAAAAACAAAAACTGTACTCCAGTGAACTGGAAAAATACTGAAAGATTGTGATTACAGAATTTTAAAAGGATTCCTCATATGTATTAAGAATAGACTCTAACTGGGCAAGGACTATTTGGAGACTTATTGCAAGGTTATTGTAATAACGTAGATAAGAGATGGAGTGGTAGCTTGGAAAGGTTGACACTGGTGGAGGTGGTGACATATAGTCATATTCTGGATATATTTGAAGACACAGGAAAAACAACCTTCTAATTAGTTGTGGGAAGTGACAGAAATAAAGAAACTGAAGCCTTTAATATTTTGCTCTAAGTAAAAGGATGGATAGAGAACACTACAGGGAAAACATGTTTTGGAGGCAAGATCATAATTTGGATTTTAAACATGTTAAATTTCAAATGCCTACTAGACATCTAAGTGGAGATGTTCAAAAGGCATTTGGTTATAGACTCAGAGACAGTAATGCAGGCTAGAAATACAAAGGAATCTTCAATGTAAAGATGATATTAAAAATTAGGAGATAATGAGATAACCAATGTAGTGACTATTTTAAAAGAAAGAAAGAGACAGAGAGTTTGAGCTCTGGGCACTGTATTATAGGGGTGAGAGGAGAAATAAAAAAAGTGAAGAAAAACAAGAAGGAGATATCAGGGAGGTAAGAAGAAAACTTTTTCTTATCGTCAGTTACTGGTTACTGTCTAACCAGTGGGTATAAAAGTTCTGGCATGCTACTTGGGTCTTTGTGAATTGAAAACAAACCATATCTTTTGGTGACACTTACATTCAATTCTTTATGCCAGCACAAAGAGGATAATAAGAAAAAGGAAAGGAGCAGCATTATTTAACCACACTGAGGATAACTTTCAACTCTAGCTTCATATTTCCCTTTTGGGAGTAAACCTCACTGCTCTGCAAAATCCATGTCACAGAGAGTCTTCAAACTAATAGACATCAGTACAATAAATTTGATCTTAAAAATTGAGATTACCATTTTAATATAGATCTAAAGTTTTCATTTTATTTTTCTACTAAATTATAGAAGACCTGAAATACGCAAAAGTGCAAGAAAAAAATACAATCACTATTAACATTTCAGTATATTTTGTTTTGTTCTTTGTGGATATACATATAAAGGTATGGTTACATGTAAGTATACACAATCACTATTGAATATAGTATTGTTAAATGCTTTTTCCACGTAATACAGATAGTATTTATCCAGATTATTATTTCAAAAATATTTAATGACTGCGCAATATACCACTAAATTAATTTACTCTAATTTGCTTAACCATGACCCACTGATTGGAATTCAGTGGGATTTCCCCTACACTTGTCTCCATTGAGCAAATAATGCTTAAGATAATCTTCTTTGTACTTAATTCTTTACCTACATTCCTAATTCTTTTCTTCAAATATGCTATTAGAAAATACATAACTGGTATAAGTGTTTGATAATTTAAAAGTATTGTCATGGATTGAACTATAGCTCCCAAAAAATCATATCTTGAAGTCCTAACCCTCACTATCTCAAAATGTAGCCTATATTTGGAGAGAGTCTTTAACGAGGTAATTAAGTTAAATGAGGTTATTAAGGTATGTCCTAATCCAATATAGCCGATGTCATTATTTGCATACAAGCACACCCAAAGCGAAAACGCAGAGAGAAGACGCCATCACAAGCCAAGGAGAGAGGTCTCCGAAGAAATCACCTTGATCTGGGACTCCTAGCCTCCAGAACTGTGAGAAAATAAGTCTCTGTTGTTTAAGACACCTAGTCTGTGGTATCTTGTTACAGCATCCGTAGCAAACTATCACAGGTATAAATGAATATTGTCAAAGATATTGTTAAATTGCTTTTCTAAATATTTGTGTCAATATATATTTGAAAGAGAAAGCTGACCTCACTGCACCTTGGTTATTATTTTTAAAATGATAAAATAAACTCAATTTATGGGATCACATTATGAGATAAAATAACAACAACAGCAATCATAATAAAGAAATCCTCAATTTCAAAATAAAATCCTGACCATCAATAGTTTGAAAACTTATAAATGCAAGATGTTACGGAAGTCACATAGTGTCTGTTGATCACAGTTCTCAGACCTTTAAAAATCAGAGATTTAGACTCAATAGTTTTTAAGGGCTTTCTAAGTGTAAAAATTGTATGATTCTTTTTTTTTAGTGTTCTTCAATTGTTCATATATACAGGGTCATGCCTTGTAATTGGCATATTCCTTGAACAAACTGACACATTGGTTTCCTGTTAGAAGCCTCTACTAGAAGCATCATGGTAAGATGCAAAGCTCCAAAAACTAGAGCAAGAAAAACTGAATTCAAAATCCAGGTCTGCTACTATGTGGCTATGGGATATTTTCATGTAATATTATTTCTCTATTTCTGTTTCCTTTTTGCATTCAAAAAACTTTGCCCAGTGGCTGGTGACAGAAAAATTTAAAAAGAAGATAAATACAAGCACACATGAGCACATACCCTCAATTCCCATCCTCAAAGAGTTAAAAATACAAGAAAGAAAGAAGTAGATAAAATAAACTAAAATCATACATCCTATAAGAAAGTATATACAAAGTTCCAATAGAGCTAATGTTAAGCTAATACTACCATCTCACTCACTAATTTGGGAATATTAATTTGGGGGAAATTAATTTTGGGAAATCAGGTAAAAATGTGTTTCTTTCAAAATTTAAAAATGTATATAACCCTAAGATGGAATTTCTAATATTGCCTTTAAGGTTGTACTTACACCCCATCTATGGTCTCACAGTTTCAGCTCTACAATCACTTTCTAGAAACAGTTAATTAAGGTTCTAGCACTAATCTCAGAAAAACACTTTTTTGTTCCTGCACCTCACCTGCAAATATTAGATGTTCATATTAAACATCTAATGTTCATATATTCTGTGAGAGTATATTTGTAAAGTCTGCAGATACCAGTATATCTATAATTTTATTTAGACAATATCTTTAATATGAAAACTCTTCTGTATCATTGCATCATTATACACGACAATTTTAAGACAAATTTTAAAGATTTTGAGAAAAGAAATTTTGGCACCAAACTAAATTTACAGATTGCACATTTCTTATCCGAAATGCTTGACATCAGAAGTGTTTCAGATTTGGGTATTTTGGATTTTCAGATTTGGGTTACTCAACATGTATATAATTTGTATTTCAGCAGATTTTTTAAAGCAGTGTAATTAAAAATACCCTTTCAAATTTATTCAAATATTTAAAATATTTCTAAAATCACAGCTGTACTTTAGTACCTAATTATATTTCTAAGTATATGTAAAATCTTGTCTTACAATGTGTGGAGTGAGATAATTTTCAGCATGATATAGTGTATCAGGGTACTTACAAAGCAGTTCTTATCAGGATTTCTTTTCCAATGTTTCTTGTCTAATTTCTTGGCCGAAGTGGAACGCAGAGTTGCATGAGTTTGTGTTCGAGGATTTAAAGCCAGGATGCTCTAAAGACAGCATAAACAATATGTAAATATATGGAAATATGTTTAAACTTATTTTTATTTATTTTGAGACAGAGCTTCTCTCGCGTTGTCACCCAGGCTGGAGTGCAGTGGTGCAATCTCAGCTCACTGTAACCTCCGCCTTCCAAGCTCAAGCAATCCTCCCACCTTAGCCCCCCAAGTAGCTGGGACTACAGGCACATGCTACCACGCCTGGCTAATTTTTGTACATTTGGTAAAGACAAGGTTTCGCCATGTTGCCCAGGCTGGTCTTGAACTCCTGGGCTCAAGCAACCTACCTGCATGAGCCACCATGAGCCACCGTGGCTCTCAAAGAGTTAGCTTACATTAATAGACTAATATTGGACAAAATATGAATGAAGTAATTCCTACTATATTGTCTACTAATTAGTCAGAAGCAATTCTTGGCCAGAAAAAAAAAATCTTCATGTAAAAAAAACAAGTAAACATCATCAACAACAACAAACCACATACTAGTGTTTCACCAGAGAGGAAGAACGATGGTAGCAGCAAATGCTTCCGTTTAACTGAATTAACATTATTACCTACCATCTTTCAATAATGATTACATGTTGAAAAGCAAGATGCAACAGCTGAAGAAAAGCCCGGAGAAAAGATTTGGGAGAGACACAGTGTATTTCAGTAGCTTTCACACAGAAGAGAGATTTAATTTGTTTTCTATTAATACAGAACCAAGGCTGTGGAAATTAACGAGGAAGATCTGGATTCAGACATGAATTAAGAAGTGGCAGCTGAGACTGTATTACAAATCACTGTAGCCAACATTTCTGCAGTAATTTTAAACAATGTTCATTTCAAAAGTCTTCTTCCATGAAGATACCCCTAACTAATCTAGATCAACTTTTCTGTTCCAGGTCACTCAAACATCTCTACCACAGTATTCCAATTTAAACAGTAACTGCTGCTTTAAGAATTTTTCTTCCCTTCTAAACTGAATGTTTTGAGAGACTACGGACTTTGTTTAAACCTTTCAGTCTCTGATCTATAGCACCAAGTAGGTAGCATATACTTATTTCTGTAAAACAGTGGTTCAAAATCATTAATCTGATTTTTCATTCCCAGTAGTCATATATCTTTGAGTAAATCATTTATCTTTTTTGATCTCTGATTTCCTCACATGCAAACTAGGGCAACACCTGAATCAGAAGTAAAATGCATGATGCAACATGTTTTCTAAACTACAAACACCCTAAAAATTAAAGTGTAGTGAAAATGGAATCCAGAGGCTATGTGCAACAGTAATCCTCTGTCCATGATTTGTTCATGTAGGGGATAGGTAAGAATTTGACAAGAGTCCTGAGAGTGCAATTCCTACTAGATTTGACCAAGTACAAGATCACCTTCCACACTTAGATTCTATGATTCTTTAAAAATTATTGGGTCATGTTCATTTTCACATATAAAAATGAACCCTTATTGAGATCCACAGAGAACTATTAAAAATGCCAAAATAAATGAACAGATAAAAGTATTATTATACTATTAACACTAGACACAAGCTAAAAATGTTATTCTTTCCTCCACTATTGTAATTCCACAATAAACATATCTAAAGTAATCATTTTCTAGGTGATATCTTAGCTGATTTTATAAAAACACTTATCACATGCTAATATGAAGAATTTAAAAACCATAAATGACTTTCTAAAATAAATGTTATACTTAGTATTCTTAGACAAGAATAAAATCAGAAAAAGTCACTTCATTTCATTCTGCATTTGATTGAAAGTGGTAATAAGAATCCTCTCTGTTTTAAGTTTTCAGAGTTTAAAAGTTCAAAAGCTTTCACATCCATTATGTAATTTAACTTACAAACAGCTACTATTAACTCAATACTTTGGATGAGCAAATAAATTGAAAGTGGTTAAGTAACCTGCTTAAGATCTCACCGTTCATATACAAAAAGAATTGAATTGTAACTCGGTTCTTCTGAGTGCGGGACTTATATTAAACCTCATCCAAAGATGAGGCCTATATTTAAAAGTCACTTTTTGAGATGTAAGGTAGGAAACATTTTTAACCACATGTTTAAATAATATCAAATTGTACCTGAGTAGCTCAATGAAAAATTAATTTCAAATCCTGTCTTGAGCAAGCTAGTAAACACGACCATTAAGGGGTCACCTCTGGAATGGTAGAGTAAGGAACTCTGCAGACTGACTTCCATAAAAACAAACATAACTGCATAAATAGTAAAAATAAAAACCCATTAAAGTCTCTGGAAATTTTCTTTAAGGCAAACAGCAAATGAAGGAACAATAATTCATGAAATTCTTCTAAAACTGGTAAGAGGAGTGAAGGTCTAACTCACCCCATTTCAGTCCAGTGTTACAGTCATTCTATCTCAAATGGGTATATCTCAAAACACAGAGCTCGCTCTACTCCAGTCACCAGTTGAAGGCTATGGTATCTCCCAGGGAGGAGTAAGATGCCAGCATTTCTCATTTTCTCTCTAGCCCATGCTACACAGAGACAAAACTCCAACTGAGTGCAGCTGAGACTAAAGTGCAGCTGACAGGTCAGGAGCTCTGTTACTCCACCCAGCCCCCATTCATAGAACCAAGGTTCTACCTCAGGAATATCACATTAGTAACAACAGGGTCCTGATCATCCTTGTCTCACCTCACTTATCGGGTAGAGTTTGCACACGAGAAACAGCAAGCTGAAAGGACTAGAGGCTATTGCCTATACCAAGCAGCTTGCTCATAAAGCAGAAATGTAACTGACAGAATTGGGCCATTGTTACTACCCTCAGCTCTGGAGTGGTGGCCCAGAGATTTTTCCCAGAAGACACAAGCCATAAGAACAGAGGGGTCCCCCCAAAGGAAGTGACTTTATTTGAACCTGGATGCAGGGAAGTTCAAACTTATGAGTACTCTTAGAAACAATAAAAATGTTCATGTCAAACAATTAAGAAGAGGGAGGTAGCTTCAGGAAAACAATAAACTAAACCATAAGGCAGACAGTTCATAAGGGAAAACCAGGGAAAGATACATAACACAAGCTCTCCTGGAGTTACAAAAAACCTCAAGCACTCACCAAAACTACCACTGAAAAAGAGCCCAAATTTAACTGAAAATCACACTTGTGGAACAATTTATATTCCACAGCAAAAGTAATAAATCAACCAGAAGCCAGTGGAACTAAGATCTGGGTGACATTGACACAGGCAGACAACTTAACAGAGAAATTAGAGAAAAAGGCAGAGACACCTACTAAAACCATGGTCATTCAAGAATGACTGCACATATTCAAGGCTGCAGCCTGTGAGAATGATATCAGAGGTTCACACCAGAGGAAAATATATATCCCTCAATAGTATATTCAGGCCAGGCATAAAAGCTCATGCCTATAATGCCAGCACTTTGGGAGGCTGAAGCAAGTGGATTGCTTGAGGAGTTCAAGACCAGCCTGGGCAACATAGCGAATTCCCATCTCTACGAAAAATGCAAAAATTAGCAGGGCATGGTGGCAAATGCCTGTGGTCCCAGCTACTCAGGAGGCTGAGACAGGAGGATTGCTTGAGCCTGGAAGGTCAAAGATGCAGTGAGCTATGACCATGCCACTGTACTCCAGCCTGGGTGACAAAGTGAGATTCTGCATTAAAAAATAAAGTATATCCAGTCCAGTCACTAAACAAATAAATAACAAGTCACCCTCCTCTAGTGGGGGGATTAGTGTCCAGCAAAAATTGCTACATTATGTAAGATGTTCAGTCTTCAAATTTAAAAAGTATAAGCCAGGCAAAGAAACAGAATTGTGTGATCCATAGAGACACAAAAAAGCAGACAATGGAAACTGCCTTTAAGAGGGCCAACGTGTCAAATTTAACACTTTGATATGGTTTAGCTGTATCCCACCCAAATCTCATCTTGAACTGTAGCTCCCAGAATCCCCATGTGGACATGGGAAGGACCCAGTGGGAAATAATTGAAATACTGGGGCAGTTACCCTCATGCTGCTGTTCTCTTGATAGTGAGTGATTTCTCAAGAGATGTGATAGTTTTATAAGGAACTTTTCTGTCTTTGCTAAGCACTTCTTCCTGCCCCCATGTGAAGAAGGATGTGTTTGCTTCCCCTCTGCCATGATTGTAAGTTTCCTGCACTTTGGGAGGCAGAGGCAGGTGGATCACTGAGGTCAGAAGTTCAAGACCAGCCTGGCCAACATGGTGAAACCCCGTCTATACTAAAAATAAAAAAATTGGCCAGACATGGTAGCGTGCACCTGTAATCCCAGCTACTCAGGAGGCTGAGGCAGGAGAATCGCTTGAACCCAAGAGGCAGAGGTTGCACTGAGCCAAGATCATGACACTACACTCCAGCCTGGGCAACAAGAGTGAAACTCCACCTCAAAAAATCAATCAATAAATTTAAAAAATGAAAAAATAAAACTAAAGGAAGTTCTTCAGGCAGCAAGTAAGTAACCATAACTTCCTATTCACATGAAAAAACAAAGGCTAACAATAAAGTATAGGTAATTATGAAATTCTAATAGACAGTATAAATGTATATTGACAGACTAGATGAAAAGCAAGATGCAACTATGTGCCGTGTTTAGGAGGCACACTTTAAATACAACAACACAAATATGTTGAAAGTAAAAGATGGAAAATGACATGTCATGCAAATAGCAGCAGCATAAAAGCTGCAGTGCCCACACTAACATCAGAAGAAAACTTAAAAAAAAAAAAAAAGATTACTAGAAATGAGGAACATTTTACTATGATAAAAGCTCGATCTACCAGGAAAATATGATAATTTTAAACATATATATGTGCCTAACAACAAGGCCCAAAATACAAACAAATTTGAAGGGGAAACAGACCTTTAAACAACACTAAAGATTTCAATACCCCACATTAAATAATGGATAGAACAACTAGGCAGAAGACCAAAAAGGAAACAGAAGACTTGAACAACACTATAAATCAACAAGACTTAACATATCCATAGAATACTCTAAAAGAAATACAAATTCTTCTCAACTCTCTATGAAATCTTCTCTAGGATATATCATATACTAGATGGAAAAAAAAGCCTCCATTAACTTATAAACATTAAATCATACAAAATAGTTCTCCTCTCACAATGGAATGGAATTAAATATCAATAACAGACAGAAATTTAGAAAATTCAAAAACAATATGATGAATATTGTAAACCTTATGCTAACTGAAAGATGCAAGCTACAAAATACGACATATTTTCTTATACCATTTATATAAAATGTCCAGAATAAGCAAATCTATAGAGATAAACTATCTTAGTGGTTTCTCAGGCTGGAGGATTAGGGAGAAATGAGATGTTACTACGAAAAGGATATGTGATTTCTTCTGGAGTGAAGAAACCTGATTATGGTTATACTGGCATAACTAAAAACACTAAAAATACTTTGAATTCTATACTTTTCATTGGTGAATTATTGATTCGTGAACTCTATATGAATAAAACTGTTACCAAAAATAAACCCTATTAAATTCTACATTCAGTTGATTTAGCCATATACTTCATTCACTCTAATAAATACCACTAAAACTTCCTTTATTACTTCAATATAAATGTAACAAGATTATTTTAATAACTCCTAAATATTATAGAAATCATATTTCTTCAGTCTATCAATCTTAGATATCTGTGTCTTTGGAAGAAAAATACATAATAAAGCTGTATTTTTAAATGGTTTATTGCTTATGATGAAATAATACTAAAGCAACCTACTTTAAAAAGCCAATATTAGAAAATGCAGGTAATCTCATGCTTATAGAAAAAAGTGAAAACATTTTCTTATTCCAGAATACAATGTTTACTTATCTATTCAGCTTTCAATCATTACTAATCTCATACATTAATTCGAACTGAGAAATAACAAAAAGGCACAATTTTTAAAAAGCAGTTATTCTAACATTTAAAGCAAAAAAAACAAGTAACATGGAAGAAAGATGGCCGCATTTATTTTAGTTTTTATTTCCATAATCCATATTGTGATAAATGATCATGTTTATCTATGTCAGCATAGTAATATAACTTTTGAGAATAAACATTCTGAATGTAATTTATTGGCTACTTATCACAGCTACTTTTCTTTCACATAGCATAAGTAGAAAGCATAACATAACATGAAATATTGGGTTAACCTTTTGCAAAAAGGCAGTGAGTTGAATTCAATGGATCTTGGGTAAAAATAAATCGGATTGTGGAAAATGGTTACCAAGGATTTGACTTAATAATATCCCAAATGAAAAGTGATATAAAATAAAAATACAAGACATGAGTGATTCAGAGCTGTTAAAAATAATTTTCCAAAGGAAGACTTTTAAAAACTAAAAGTCAATATCATCAATAACTAAGCAGCTGGCAGATAATACAGGAGAGTTCTAAATTGCATTCTTCCTAAGAAATGGCCAAAGCCAGGTTCCAACAGATCACAGGGTCCCCTCTCCGGATAAACTGAGCACTTTAAGAAGCCCATTAACCCTTTCTGATACAGGGTATATTACCTACAAAGGAAGATTTTTCTCTCATCAAAGAATTTGACCTTTGGCTTTACCAGTCATTTTCAGTAACACAATAAAAATGTACTGGTTATTCTAGAAGCGAAAAAAAAATTAGAAAAAAAATTAACTGTGCTAATTTTGCTTAGTTTAAGAAATGATAGAATATGATCCCTGGCCAACTATAAATGAAATCAAACAAGAGTTATGTACTGTCACTGCTTGGTCTGTTAACACTATTCTGTGAAGCACTGGAATGCTGAAACATACAAACTGGAATTATGCATCTAAAGAGAGTTTTTCTGTATTACCACTGAGGCCAAAAAAGAGAAGCCTGTATTGATTACAATCACAGGCCCGCACGTCACAAATAAAATCACTAAATCTTAGGCCTAAAACATTGGAGCTCCACTATTATTCAAGAGCTTGAATTCCAATTGCAGGAAGCTACTTGACCAACATGCCTTCTTTCTTAACACGTGATTTTTGTTTTATATCACAATAGTAATTATCCAAACATAGTGTGCCATTAAGCCTCCTTTACCCTTTGCATTTGAAGTTATAAACAAAATTTTCCTATTCAATACTGGTAATTATTTACTATAATTCTGAGGCATTAAAATGATACACATGTTGCTGACATTTTGTACTTATATGCTTAGGATGATAAATTAAGTTTTGTCTTATTTAAATTATGCTGAAATTTTCTTTAATGGCTTATTCTGAGTCCCCTATAAGTTATCTCCTTCCTTCCAATGCATCAAATAAACAAATAATAATAATAATAAACATGTTTTTCCCATTTCTTTCATAATTGGGCATAAACACTTTGATTTCAATATAACATTGTATTGTGCTGCCAATTTTTCCTCAATAAATATTCACAGCTAACGGAAAAACAGAAATATCTATTGATTAATGATTTTGATCAGTATTTGTTGCCTTATCCAGGTAACAATCTAAGAAATGCTGGTCATTGGAGAACTATACTTTTCAGTTTATTTGCTTAACAGTCTCTTGTTTAAAAACCCCAGTCTCAGCCAATTATCCTAACCTTTTCTATGTCTCTCATTAGTCATAGTGTATAGTGATTTAATTAATATATTAGAAACTCACAAAGGTACCTTTTTTTCTTGAATAAGCTCAGAACTGATATGACCTATCTCCTGCTAGGTAGGGAATAGAAGAGGAGAGAATGCAGCTTTATTTTGCATCCCAGGTTCACACTTGAGATACAATCAACCTGAGAGTTTGAAAATTTTAGAAACCCATGGTAATCAGTCCTGATCAAAGACTTACATTTACCTAACAATTTTTTTAATGGACTTCCATTCTTTGCCCAGACACAGGTTTCTAAGCCCCTAGGTTGGTCTACTTTTCCAAGTAACTTATCTTACTTTTTTCCCCAATTTTACTAGCTCTGTACAAAGGCCAATTTTCCCTTCATGCACAGTGGGTAACTCACTGCAGTTGATTAAAAATGTATAAAAGAATCTCTGATAGGCCTAAATCTTACAACTTTCCATTTGTTAAGTATTCACTAAGCAATATGCATAGTGTTTGAGGTTAAATTTGGGTTTCTATCTTAGCTCTACTATTTTTGCTGTTTTTTTAAACTCTCAGGTTCTCTCCTGTAAAATGGTGATTAGTAATAGTACTGACCCCACAGGATTGTTCTGATGATTAAATAAGAAAACGCAAGGGATGTTTAGAATGGTGTACACAGTAAGTGCTTACCACATGTTAGCTATGTATGTAACAGAACTAGGTTTTAGCCACTATTAACCAAATGTATATTCACATTCCTGTACTGTCATTCTGAATGTACACATGGGAATCATTTTTTTAAAGCACAGAATATATAGAAAAAAAGATGAAGGCAACAGGTGAGAAGGTATCTATGAATAAGACAGTACAAAAAAATAGAGATGTATCTCAGAGGAAACCAAATCATTGACTGAGTCATGGGTCTCTGAACTATCATTGCCCTAAGCCCTGCAATTTCAAAGGCAGACTGCCTGAAAATACAACATGCTTTTCACAAATTAATATGGCAGTGTGGAACGGTCAGGAAATTCAAAAACAATCCATCGCATATATAGAGCAATGTAGACATCATTTTATAATCCATAGAACTGTATATAACTCTTGAGTCTTTGGTCCTAACGTGTTTAGGTGAGTTTACATTGCATTTCCTTACCAGGAAGGACATGTCAGATGAAAAATGATGAATTTGTAAAATATCAAAAAATGTTATCAACTGAAAATAAATGAATCCCTTCAAAATGCTTATCATATCGCTTGGAATATTTGATTCATTTCTTCTGAGCATATAGTTAACACAAATAGTTCACACATTTTAAAATATTATGTCTATCATGTCACTCTCACACTCAACAAGCTAAGGTCAGCCACAGGAAGCTCTTTGTCTTTGCAAGGCCCATTGTGTGAGTCTCCTTCACTTCTAAAATACACACCACACAACAGGTGCCTAAATAATCTCTAAATGAAAAAAAAAAAAAGTCTTTTTACCGTCTTTCAGAAAAGATTGAGAACTCAAACACAAGAATAATAACTTATACATCTGATATTAACCTCACAATTCTTAATACAGAACAGAGCCCATGCCAAAGGTAGCAACTAATTCGGATTTAGATGATTTAGTGTGCTCAGGCTTTTATAACAGAATACCATAAGCTGGGTGGCTTAAACAACAGATCTTTATTTCTCACAGTTACAGAGGCTGGGGAGTCTAAGATCAAGGTGCCTGACAACTTGGTTCCAGGTAATAATCTTTTTCCCTTTTCTGACTCACAGACAGCCACCTTTTCACAGTGTGATCATGTTGCAGAGAGAGAGTAAGAATGAGAGAAAGCTCTCTGTAGTCTCTTCTCATGAGAAGCACTAATCCCATTATGAGAGTCTCACCCACATGACATCATCTACTCCCAGTTACCTTCTAAAGGCTCCATCTTCAAATACCACACATTGGGAGTTAAGGCTTCAACATATGAATTTTTAGTGGACATAAACAGTTCATAATAGACAAAGAAAGAATTCTACCACATGTGAAAGTATGCATATACTATTAATATCGGGCATCAACTTTAAGACACCTTTAGCCCAAGAGTTCAAATGGTACCACGCTGACTGTATCATTTCATTTTATCAAGAAGAAACTTCAGAATAACCAAAGAAGATATTTTAAAGTATTGCTTAATTTAAGAAAAGAAAAACAATATTACCCAATAATTTAACACCAGCTATTAATTATATATCTTCCTTTATTCTTTAAACAATTTGAAGAGCAAAACATTAATAAAATATATACTTATATATATATATATATATATATATATATATACATATACTGTTTGCATATTTTCATTATAGGAATTGAGAATAAAGTATCAAGTGAAAACACTTACAAAGAGATATCAAAAATTTATAAAATATGAGAACCTATACTGTATTTTATTTTAAAATTTCATTAATTATAAACTATTTCAATTTAATATAATGTGGCAAAGCATCCAGGTATTACATATTTAAATTAAAATCAATATGTAGAAAACATATAACTATGAAAATACTCTTGGAATATCTTGTGTTTGCAAACATTGAACATATGTATAAATATATACAAAATCCCAAGACAAAATTCTGAGAAAGGAAAGTTGATGGGGATTATTACCTTACCAAAAAAATTCACCAGTTCACTGGGTAAGAAAATCTATATTTCAGCATTTACACTTTTTTTTCATTCAAAACAAATGAGTCAATTTACCTCAAAACTTGCTTTACAGAAATTGCCTGACTCCTATGTAACATTGGCCTTAGAGGGCCTTTTCAAGTAGTATAAAAAGTATAATGATTTACCTTTAATCTAATAACTTTTGTGTATACAATACACTGATTTACAAAAGACATTGCTCACAAGACCAAGGGTTATTTTAGTTCAAAAGAGGCTAAGTGTATACCAGCATGCTAAAATTAAATAATACCAGTCAACAAATAGAGAAGTTGGAAAACAAGACTTTAAGGAAAAGATGAAAGCAGGACCTGGGCTAATTGAGTTTAAATTTTTTACAAATTAAGTAAATGGAGCAAGTAGCATGATTTTCAGGTTCACAAAACTGTAATAAATCATAGCTTGACTAGCTGCCCTTCATCTATATGGGTTAACAGCTAAAAGGAAATACATATGGGCTGGCAAGTGATTTATGTTAAAAATAAGAACTGAAATGACAAAAATGACTTTTCATTTCTGGATTTTATTAATGGAAGGATTATCATAAGATGTCTATTTTTGAGAAGGATCATGGTAGGGCAAGGAGCTGAGGAGTTGGGGAATTGGGTGGGTTGAGGAGTTGGACTATTTAAAATCAAGAAAATGTCATATTTTAAAGCATGTGTTATTATTGTGCTATTAAATCTTAGTCTAACTTACAACTCTCCACGATTTTTATGCAGTATTCAACACTGCTGATTCTTCCTTCTATCCAGAAACTTACCAGCTTTGGTTTCCCTAGCATCATGGCATTAAGACTCCCCTTTCTCTTCACTGGTTTTACTGTTGTTACTTCCACTATCCCTGTCAATCACAATTCTGGGTTCTTGAATTTTTATTGCATGCTCCTCTGCTCTTCTTCCTTGGAAACAGTCAGTGCTTGGCACTAATGATGACCTTTCTGCAGTTAAATTTTATATTTATATCCCAAACCTCAAGATACTTGCCTTGATCTACCGTTATCCACGTCATTGAAAGCCAAATACATAATGTACTTAAGTGTGTTCCATCACAATCTCAATTTCTTCACATCAAAAAACAACACATTGCCCTTCCCTACACCCGAAACTTTTAACTCTTCTTGATTTCTGTCAATGATACCACTACTTCTCTGACAAATTGGGTCTCATATTGTGGCCAATCTATAGCTATTACTTCTCTTTTGTTCCCTAAACCCACATAATAGTCCATGTTAGTCACATCTGGCCAGTCCTTTGTGTTCCCTATTTTTCCAACCTATGGAAGATCTTTCTTGCAGTATGTCTGGATCATAATACAATAGTACTCTCCTAATTGGACTGCTCACTTCAAGTCTGTGCTTTCTCTCTCTTATTAGACAGATATTCTTCATAAATGCATATTTATGCATACATACCCACACACAGGCACACATACACAAAGCTTAAATGGCTCCCCATTAAATACATCATACTAATAAAAACCACCGTCTTTCAGTGCAACCTGGTACCCACTTGCCACTCCAACTTACCTCCACCCTAACCTATTTGTTGTCTGTTGAATCTATGTACACTTCTATTTCTATACCTTTGCTTGCATCATGCCCTATGTCCAGGATCCAGTCACTCTATGTTAGTCTAAATGCTAATTTTCCTTAAGCTTTAAATAAAAGCCATTTCATCCAGAAGTTAAGAAGTGGCTCTTCCTCTATGTTAGATTATACCCAGGAAATTCTAGGGAATCTCTTGCCACTGCCATTCATTTTACATATATGATATGGTATCAAATCATTATTTATATATACGTCCTTTCCCATCAAACTGGTCAGTAAAACTCTCAAAAGCAAGAACATATTTTATATAAGCGCCTGCCCTCAAAATCAAGCAAAATACTTTCCTAGAGAAAATATTTTTTACAAGTTGTTAATAAGAAAAATTCCTTAGCAAAATAGTCAAAAAACAGCAAGAAACTTCTGTTGGAAAGTGAAAGGACTGTAATGGCAGCAGTACAAATGGAATTCTGTTTTCTTCTTGGTGTTCTTTCTATTTCAAAAGACAAAGGGAACACCATGCAGTACTTGTCAGTAGTTAGAGATTTTAAGCCATATAATCATTAACAACTAAAAAATGTGAGGTCAGGGTTTTCCTCACTTTCATTCTGAGGTTTAATCATGCAACTGACTTGCTGAAGCAGCAGTGAAAAACTTCAACCTGAACCTTGTAATCTGTCATAATATAATATCAGCAACAAGTTCTGACAAGAACACATATGAATCACTTGTTTCCACTCTTAAAGTGTTACAGGGTCAAAATTTCAAACTTTAGGCTGGGCGAGGTGGCTCACACCTGTAATCCCAGCATTTTGGGAGGCTGAGGCGGGCAGATCATTTGAGGCCAGGAGTTCAAGACCAGCCTGGCCAACATAGTGAAAAGCCGTCTCTACTAAAAATGCAAAAATTATCCGGGCATGGTAGCATGTGCCTGTAATCCCAGCTACTTGGGAGGCTAAGATGGGAGAATTGCTCCAACCAAGGAAGCAGTGAAGGCTACAGTGAGGGGAGATCACGCCACTGCACTCCAGCCTGGGTGTCAGAGTGAGACTCTATCTCAAAAAGTACTTTATTGTACACACACATACCTTCAACTTATGAAAAACATGGTCCCTGCAACAAAAGAAGCCGCAAGAGACAGTCACAACAATGAAAACAAAGTGGCTTAAGTATGTTCATATGTTCATAGAGTAATACACAGGTGCTACATTGAGCCCAGAAGGGAAGTTTGGAAAGGACAGATTTAAAGAATATATATTTTAAAAAGGATTTCTATTGTAATCTTTAGAATGAGGAGAAATCAAATTTATATATAAATAAGATCAGTTCTATTAGAAACATATAATTTAATGTATTAAATAAATATTTTAAATAAAATTCATGCATATAATTACTACTTAAGCTACTTTTATTTTCTTAATAAATAATATTTTGTATTCTTAATTGATACACTTCGTTTGAATGCCTAGATAAAATGCTCTCCATTTAAAAAGTAGTATTAGCTAATAGATAATAGGCAGTATGGAGTCACATCAAGATATCCCAATCTTTTACCAAACAACCTAGGAATTCCAATTTAAGAGCACAAATACCCCACTTAAAATAATTTTAAGTTTATACCTAAAGCAAGATATAAAAATATAATGCCCAGTCTTCCATTGTAATTACATACTAGTTGTCCTAACCTACCTTCTTTCCAGGAATTAATAAAATTAACTCTGCATCTTCTTTGGGTCCTAGGATTTAGTATATTAAAGTTGGAATGGACACTTAGAAATTAACATTTGATTTCTCATCCTATTTAGGAATCCTGTTCCAAACACTCATTGAACTATATCAATCAAATTCATCAAAAAATGATAAAGTGTTAGTCTCTAATATATATAAAGATCACACAAATTGATAAGAAAATAGGAAAATGTTATCAGGTAAACAGGAAAATAGCATGAACAGATCACAGAAAAATTTAGGCATATCTCCAATTTAAGAAAGAAAAAGAGAAATACTCAGCTACCCACTGAGTCTTCTCCTTCCTACCACTACTGAAAATGCTCTTGTGAAGTCTCACCAATTATATACATGTTACCCAACACTCTGTCCATTGTTATCATTTTACTTGTCCCTACCACACATTCAGTATTTTCATTACTTTTTCTTTATAGGTAAAGTACTTTTTTATAATAGCTTTATTGAGATGTAACTCACCACATAATTCAGCTATTTTAAGTATATGACTTGTGATTTTTAGTATATCTACAGAGCATTAAAACATTTCATCAAACATATCCCTGCCAAAAACATGTACCCATTAGCAGTCACTTCCCATTTTCCCACAAACCGCAGCTTTAAGCAACCATTAATCTACTTTCCAACTCTTTGGATTTGTCTGTTTTGGACATGTCATATAAATGGAATCATACAATATGTGGTTTCTTGTAACTGGTTTCTCTTACTTAGCATAATGTCTTCAATGATTATCAATGTAGAAATTTACCTGTATATGTGTTATGAACCCCATAATTTACTATTTAATTTAAATGACCAATTCTTTTAATGAGATTTAAATGTAAGTAAAAGTCATATATCTACCCATGTAGCTACCATTTTTGCAGTTACCTAATCCTTGGTGCAAACCCCCATTTTTAACTATATCATTTCCTTTTGACTGAAGGATATGATTTCCTTTAATATTTCTTGTAATGCAGGTCTGCTGCTTACAAACATTTGCAACTTCTGTATGCCTGAAAAAGTCTCCTCTTTGTCTTGGTTTTTGAACTCTAATTTCACTGGGTAATAAAATTCTACAGTGAAAGCTAAATGTGTTGCTCTTTGTCTTCTCACTTGCATTATTTCCAACAAGAAATGTGCTATTGCTTTATCTTTGTTCTTCTGTATCTAGTAGACATTTTTCTCCCCTCTGGCTGCTATGAAGATAAACTCTTTATCACTAGTTTTGAGCAATTTGATTATGATGTGCCTTGGTACCATTTTCTTAATATTTCTTCTCCTGGGGTTTCACTGGACTTCTTGGACTTACGAATTCATTATTTCAAATATTTTCTTTTTCTGTCCTCCCACTGCTTCACTCTCATCTCTTTGGGGAAATTCCATTTTCATGAATGTGAGGCCACTTGAAGTTGTTCCACAGCTCACTGATAGTCTTTTCATTTTTCTTCTCTCTCTGTGTTTCATTTTATAGTTATTATTGCTATGTCCTCAAGTTAACTACATTTTCTTCTGCAATGTCTAATCTGTCTTTAATATTATCCAATGTGTTTTTCGTATCATTGCAGTTGCCAGCTTTGGAAGTTCAATTTGGATCTCCTAACTATCTTCCATGCCTCTACATAATTTTTTGAACATATAGAATAGAGTTATAATGACAGTTTTAATGTTCTTCTCTACTAATTCTAACATCTCTCTCAGCTTTGGATTTGTTTCAATATATTAATATTTATCCTCATTATGGGGTGTATTTTCCTACATCCTTTCATGCCTGGTTATTTTTAATTGGATGATACGCATTGTGAATTTTACTATATTGTGTACATGATATTTTTGTATTCCTATAAATATATTTGAGTTTTGTTCTAGGACATAGTTGAATTATTTGGGAACAATGTGATCCTCTCAGGTCTTGGTTTTAAGCTTTGTGAGGTGAAACTCAAGCAGCATTTGGTCTGGGGCTAATTATTTCCAACTACTGCGGCAAAAAACTTCTGAATACCCAATGTCCTGTGAATCATGAAGTTTTCCAGTCTGGCTGGTTGAAGGAGGCATTATTCCCAGACCCATGTGAGTGTTAGTTCTGTCAGATTGTTCTTTACACATCCGTGGGTCATTTTCCCACATGCATGTGCTAATCATTACTCTGTGGAGTACTCAGGGGAATCCTCTGCAGATCTCCAGTTTCTCTCTGAGCAGCTCTCGCCTCTCTATTATTCTGCTCTACAAACTCTAGCTGCCTTGGTCTCCCTAGACTTTCAGCTCTGTCCCTCCAATTGAGGGCATCCACCAGGCTCTGTGTGGTTTCTCCCTTCCTGAGATGCAGCCTATAAACTCAAGAGGTAAGCTAGAAAAATATTAGGGTTTCCTTCATTTGTTTTATGTTCCTCAGGGAACACTGTATTTCATTGCCTGACAGCCAGTATCTTAAAAAATCATTGTTTCATATATTTTGTTTCTTTTTTATTGTTTCAGGTGGAAACATGTATAGGAATGAATTAACCTGACAGGCCTGAGTTGCTCAAATCTTGAGTGACATGGTTTGACTGTGTCTCCACCCAAATCTCACCTTGAATTGTAATAATCCCCACATTACAAAGGTGGGGCCAGGTGAATATAACTGAATCATTGAGGAGGTTTCTCCCATAGTTTTCTCAAGATAGTGATTAAGTCTCATGAAATTTGATGGTTTTCTATATAGTAGCTCCTCTGCATATGCTTTCTTGTCTGCCACCATGTAAGATATGCCTTTGCTCCTCCTTTGCCTTCCACCAGGATTGTGAGGGTACCTCATCCATGTAGAACTGTGAATCCATTAAACCTCTTTTCTTTATAAATTAGTTAGTTTGGGGTATGTCTTTATTAGCAGCATGACAACAGACTTAAACACTGAGCATTCCCACGAAAGGCTTGTTTACAGAAGTGGCCCTCAGCCCCACTCCCAGGAACCAAGCTGGGACTATTCTGTCAAACAAGAGTTCTTTTTTATGCTGAAGGCCTTAGGCAACACTGTACTAGTTGACTAGTTTAAACGATGAATATCTACTTTGTCTCTGGTGGTCTGAACCTTTAATAACTAAAGAAGTCAGTCACACAGCACTGTATGCCTACATGACTAATAAGCAATTAGAAACCTAGATACTAAGGTTTGGGTGAGCTTCCCTGGGTGGCAACACTTCACATGTTGTCACACATCATTTGCTGGAAGAATTAAATGTGTGCCAAGTAACTCCATTTGGAGAGGACAACTGAGAGCTTGTGAGTGATTTCCTCTGAACTTCAACCAATGTGCCTTTTCCCTTTGTTTCTTTTAATTTATCCTTTCATCATAATAAACTATAACCATGAATACAACAACTTCTATATCCTGAGAGTATTTATAGTAAATCAACGTGCCTGGGGTGGTCTTGGAACCCCCAATGCAAAACATACATCTATTCCCTAGGGTCCCACCTTGAGTGTATGCAGAATTCCAGTGAGAGTACCATACTTTAGTGGCACTCCTTCAGATTGCTTAATTTTATAGTGCACCTTGACAAAAAATACGGAAAAAATTTCAAAATGGCAATAAGTGATTTCTTTACTCATTTTTATGTAGGAATCTTAGGTAAATATATAAGAAATTGATACTTGATCATGGGATCATGTGCTTTAAAGTAGAAAAAATTAACTTACCACAGATACTTCTGAGTAAATCAGCTGCATAAGAATATCTCAGATTTCCCTACACACCTATCAATTTTCCATAGACAGGTCTTGGGAATCAGTCAGTTTAGCACATGTCTATAGCACAGTTTGCAGATCTTCTGCTTCAGTATCCACGCTATCCTTCTTTCTTAGTAGCAAACCAGTTATTATATTTTGGGAGCCATAGTTCTCAACTACAGACTATAATTCCCAGGCTTTAACAAGCCATTCAGCTAAGTACTAGGAAATAACATGTATTTAGAATTGTGTATCTTTCAGGGAGTCTCATTAAAGGAAGAAGTATACCTTGTTTTTCCCATTCTTCTCTGCTTTTGGAGCTCTAGCTCCTCACTTCAACGAAGAAGTGAACTTGAGGATACCAGAGTGGAAAGACAGAAATCCGTTGACAACAAAACGGTGCTATATGCACTCTTATATATATCTCTGGATTTCTTTTACATGAGGAATAAATAAAGTTCTGCCTTCTTTAAGCCACTTTTAGCAAGTTTTTCCAGGTTATACCCCATAACCTGGTTTTTACAGTGCCCAAGGTGATTCTGGTGGCCAACTAGGGATGGGAAGCACTGACAGTCCAATCAACAAGGCAAAATATTCAGAATTAGGGTACATGGAAACTTCAAAATAAAAGCATTTGGCTTATGTACTTAAATGACAAGTGGGAAATTACATCAGCTTAAGTATTTTTCTTGAAATCCATCAAAATGTCAAAAATCCTAAACCACAAATTACTCATTTCAAAGAATGATCAATGGAAATTTTATTGTGCCAGCACAAAAAAAAGGAATTCATTTTAATCTCCATTGATTGACTGCTAATAGGTTTCTCTATTTTAACTGACATAAAATTTTTACAATATAGCATAATGATGTGAATAAAATATATCCAATGCTCCTTTATAAACTTTTTTCTTGGAAACTTTCCCTAACCATCTCCTACACACAACTCCCTCCCAAAATCCACACTTCCAACCAGTCTGTTAAATCCCTCCTATCAAGCCATGGTAGATAACACATTTCTGTGTTCCCAAGATACACCATGCAAAACACACTATCTCTATTAATATTGTGACTTAATTTCAGGATGTGTTCTCAGTCTAACATATACTTCAACAATAAGACAGTTTAGCTACTTTTTCTCAAAATTTTATGTCCTTCATTTGAAAAAAAAAGATAGACACTTTTTTTTAATGTTTTTATATCAAATGACTGTTTAGTAATACCTGATATTCAATGAGAGCTTACAGTACGCCAGGCACCCTTTCAAGTGTTTTTCAGGTTGATCTTCACAACATGACATTAGTATTATTATTGCCAGTTTACAGATAAAAAAACAAAATCACAAGGAGATTGAGTAACCTCCCCAGAAGTAACAGATATTATTTTTTATTTGTTTATGTATGTATTTATTTTTATTGTACTTTAGGTTCTGGGGTACATGTGCAGATCATGCAGGATTGATGCATAGTTACAGACAGGGCAATGTGGTTTGCTGCCTCTATCCCCCCATCACCTACAGCTGACATTTCTCCCCATGTTAACCCTCCCTTACCTCCCCACCCATCCCCGCTGTCCCTCCCTTGGCCCCCTGCCAACAGACCCCAGTGTGTGATGCTCCCCTTCCTGTGTCTATGTGTTCTCATTGTTCAACACCCGCCTATGAGTGAGAACATACGGTGTTTGATTTTCTGTTCTTGTGTCTGTTTGCTGAGAATGATGGTTTCCAGATTCATCCATGTCCCTACAAAGGACACAAACTCACCATTTTTCATAGCTGCATAGTATTCCATGGTGTATATGTGCCACATTTTCCTTGTCCAGTCTATCATCGATGGACATGTGGTTGGTTCCAGGTCTCTGCTATTGTAAACAGTGCCACAATGAACATATGTGTGCATGTGTCTTTATAACAGAATGATTTATAATCCTTTGGGTATATACCCAGTAATGGGATTGCTGGGTCAAATGTAATTTCTAGGTCCTTGAGGAATCGCCACACTGTCTTCCACAATGGTTGAACTAGTTTACACTCCCACTAACAGTGTAAAAAGTGTTCCTATTTCTCCACATCCTCTCCAGCATCCATCGTCTCCAGATTTTTTAATGATTGCCATTCTAACTGGCATGAGATGGTATCTCAATGTGGTTTTGATTCACATTTCTCTAATGACCAGTGATGATGAGCATTTTTTCATATGTTTGTCAGCCTCATAAATGTCTTCTTTTGAAAAGTGTCTGTTCACATCCTTTGCCCATTTTTGGATGGGCCTGTTTTTTTCTTGTAAATCTCTTTTAGTTCTTTGTAGATTCTAGATATTAGCCCTTTGTCAAATGGGTAGCCTGCAAATTTTTTTTCCCATTCTGTTGGTTACCGGTTCACTCTAATGATTGTTTCCTTTGCTGTACAGAAGCTCTGGAGTTTAATTAGGTCCCATTTGTCTATTTTGGCTTTTACTGCCAATGCTTTTCGTGTTTTAGTCATGAAGTCCTTGCCTATGCCTATGTCCTGAATGATTTTGTCTAGGTTTTCTTCTAGGGTTTTTATGGTGTTAGGTCTTATGTTCAAGTCTTTAATCCATCTGGAGTTAAGTTTAGTGTAAGGTGTCGGGAAGGGGTCCAGTTTCTGCTTTCTGCACATGGCTAGACAGTTTTCCCAACACCATTTATTAAACAGGGAATCCTTTCCCCATTGCTTGTTTTTGTCAGGTTTGTCAAAGATCTGATGGTCGCAGATGTGTGGCGTTGCCTCCGGGGCCTCTGTTCAAAGTAAGAGAGATTCTTAACCTGCACATTTTGGCTTCAGATTATGTACTGTTAATCACTACTCTGTACTTCTTCTATGGGCAGCAATAATGTTAGTTTCATTTTAATTTTAATGTAGCAATTCAAGGATTGCTGCATATTCACTGTAAATACTGAAATTGATTTTGCACTGGTGCAGATAACTATGGAAACAAGACCCAAAATAAATCAGACTTAAAGAAAAGTCTATTATCTGCCTATTAGGTCACAACAGATACCAAACTTCTGATTGCATACTGATTATATACTGTTACTTGAAATGAAAAGAAAGGGACAAACCTCAGAAATATTGTTAAGGAAGTTCTAGCAGGACTTGATGATATTAAGTATAGGATGTTTGACCTCCCATATCAACAATTTGTGATTATAAGGGCAATATAGTATCCACAGAAAATAAAAGCTGGGATAGAAAACTGGCTTAGGAAAAAAATACTTAGTTCTGTTTGGCTCATCACTTGAAAATTGGTGTCATTTTGCAAATGACATATAAGCAAAAAAACAAAAACAAAAAACTGACAGTGAAATACAGCATGTATCCAGTGCCTTTCAACTGTTGGATTTGCATTAAGTTCAGGCATCTGGTCTATAAGCTAAAATTTTTCTTTAATTGTAAAAAAATTATAGATGCTCTGGTACTAAAAATACAGTTACTATTCAGAAATGTCAGGTAACGCCACTTCCATTAAAATAGAAATTCCGGGTTTAATATTTATCAATTTATACAATAGTTTACACATATTAAACTCACAAATTCTTGTATTCCAGTTGAAATCCACACCATCTAAAATTTTCTACTTATATGCCTGTCTGCTCCATTAGCCTTTCAGCTTATTGAGTATGATGACAGGCAATTACCCTTCTCAGTATCTCCAGGAACACTTGTTAAGATTTAAGAAAGAAAAGGCTTGATAATTAATACATCTCTTACGGTATTTACTATGAAGCAAAACTAAAACTTAAAGAACTAGAAACAATCTATATTTAACAGTATCACAAAGAATGAAATATCTCTGAACTCTTTGGTTTTAAAATTTGTTACACTGAACAGAATACATTTTTATATTTAAGACATAAATATAGAGACGTACAATAAATTTAACTGTATCTCCTTATAAGAGCCACAAGGTACCTGTCTTTACAGATGTACCTAGTGAAGTAAAAGAACAACAACAACCCACATTAAAGACTGAGTCAAGACTAAAACCAAATCTCCTAATTCCATCACATCACCACACTCATACAAAAAATAATCACTACAAAGAGGCTCCCAAATATTATCCATGATTTTACATTGCCTATGAGCCTATTTCTGATAAAAAAAAAACCATATATGAAAGTAGTATAAGAGCAAGAATTAGAAGATGTATAAATAATGTAAACCAGTGAGAGGCATTAAGAGGTCAGAAGTTCAGTGTTTCAAATTTACTGGGTAAAATTAGATTTCTTTTATTTCCATAGGAAAGATTACATGATCCCTAGATGTCAATTAATTCTTTAATCATTAAGTTTGCTGTTGCCATTGAAATATTCTTCATCTCAAGATGGTGATAAATAAGTTATCACCATCACTTTAATACAATGCTTCCTACACTTTCTCTGTCATTTTAAAGCCATGGTATGTTGCTACATAATAAGTGGTAATTTCATCAAGTTAGTAACATTCAGATTCTAATAAGATTTATTTATTATTTTATTCATAGAATATTTTGTAAAAGGAGCATAGTAAACAAAACAAGCTGCCTTTTAAGACTTTTCTTAAATAGAGCATACCATTAGGAAACAATCAGCTATTATTTCACATTTCAATCTAAACAACTGCAATAATTTCCAGGTGTTTAAAAAGATGCACCTCCCATCACTGCATAGTTCCACATTTTCTTTAAACCTTCCTAACACTTAACCTTACTCAATGATATAAACATTATTCCAAAGGATGATAAATATTACATTATAATTAGGGTTATTGGTCTGGCATAGAAGATAATTTGACTTAACGGAAGACTTCTGTGATGGAATTAACAAGTTTGCCAATTAATTACAAACAGGATGGGTTGTGAGCCACATTCATATTATTTACACACTTGTTAAGATTTAAGAAAGAAAATGACTGATAATTAATACATCTCTTATGGTATTTACTATGAAGGAAACCTAAAACTTAAAAAACTAGAAACAATCTATATTTAACAGCACCACAAAGAATGAAATATCTCCGAATTCTTTTGCTTTAAAATTTGTTAGACTGAACATTATACATTTTTATTTTAAAAATTTTAATGCAAATGAATGATAACGCCACAAAATTCGGGTTATAGAATTGGTGCAGCATGTGAAAATTTTAGAAATATATGTAAATGGTGTTTCTCACAATTTATGGATCAGTTCTATCAATTCCAAATTCGAGTTTTTGCCATAACCAGAACCTTGAAATGAGCAAAACATGTTAGTCTAGCAAAGCAATATCTAACATGGACAAGGCTGAGGAAACGTCCTTGGTTATTAAGTTAATTACATCTTAACATATAAATATGTTTAGTATAAACAGTATCTTTTTAAAAACTATTCCTTGGAAAATGTATCTTGGTACTACCTTACAATTCATCTTTTCTCATCTTCATGCTCATTATTTGGTAATTTAAAATCACTTCAAACTATACTAGAGGAACTAAGAAATCCAAATATCTAAAGTTTTAAAATCTTAATTCAAACTTTAGGCAGCCTTTTAAAAAAACCGCCTTTCGAGACTGCCAGGCAAATGGCCAATGACAACATTTTAATTGTCCAAACATTTGACGGCTGAATAAAAATTTCAATTTTACTAGCAAATGAGAAACAACTAAAGTGTTGCTTCTAGAAAAGCAACTGTCAGAAGATGGAGGGGGTGAGGAAAAAGCCAGACCCAGTGGAGAGAGGATAGCTAACATCTCCTTCCAATTCTATATTCTGAGAGAAGGCTTAAAATCAGCAACAGAAGCTGCATGTACCCCAGGGTAATTAGAAAGGCTACAATTCAGGATGTCCCTTCTCTGCACCATCCCTCCCCCAATTTCCATTTACTAGTTTGCCATCATGTCACTGGGAGGAATAGAACTGCTATTCCTTAAAGTTATTTGTCTATTTTTAAATGTTTATGACATGCATGTACTATCATGATAGAAATTAAACACATTTAAGATGTCATTATTAAAACAATGCAATAATTCAAAACTGATTACACAGGATTCAGTGGGTGGCAAAGTAATCATAACATTTCAGTGACAATATCTTAATCATAGTGGAATTATGGGAGACCTGAATACACCTTCCCAAAATATAAAGGGAATTAATTGCACTTAAAGCAGTTGAAAAGAAACAGAGGCAGGAGAGCTCCCTGCCCTCCCTTTATTTGCCTAAAAGCAAGTGATAGATTTACAAAGAAAATGGAATCCTGCCCTGCTCTCTACCAAGAAGAACAAAGGTTAACTACAAAAGATAGCTTTAGACCCTTAGCCTAGCAATAGTACCAGAGGAATTTATATTAACAAGTTTTACTAACTTTTGCCTGCCATGTATTTGCCTTCCCCTCAAGTTGCCATCCTTTGTCTTTTCAGTTCTCTAAAAATAATACCATTCTTTGTTGAAGGTGCTATTTCAAAACCACTTCTGGGAAAACGACTCATTCTTTGGGTGTCTCCCATATCCTTGTGAAATATATATGTTAATCAACTTGTTTGTTTTTCTCTTGTGAATCCATTTTTCATAATAGGGCTATGTTCCAACTAAGAACCTATTGAGAGTTATTACTCCCTTACAGTTTGTACTCAAAATTCCATATCGATCCAAACCAGTTGCCACAGGTATTAAAGGCACTACTGATCTTGAGTGATAGCATGGGCATTTGCATAGTCAATGTAATTTAATTTCTCCAGGAAAGTTGACTTAAACAATTAAAGTTATCAAACCCAAATTTATATTTATTTTGAAGCCCTACATATGTTTTTATGGAAGCATACTATTTTACAATTGATAAAATAAAGAATTACATAGATTCTAGATGTATTTCACTTATAGATTGAGAACTAGACTAGAATTGCTTTGTTTTGAATACTCCAGTGCAAATTATAATCACCCAATATGCACCTCTAAGTATTTGCTCCCGTAGCATAATTAATTCAAAATTATACAGGACTAAAGATGCAAAGGGGGCAAGGGTTAGGCTAATATAAAATTAACCTTAGATCATACCCTTGTCATTATAGTTTTTTAGTCCTCAATATGAACTGGTTGTCTTGAGAGTGACATCATTATCGTTACAAAGTAGAACTAAAAAGAAAAGTGTCCTTCAGTCAAGGACTCCAGTGAATCAGTTTTATAACACATCTAAATGTACACAGACTTTAAAGAAAACATGATATAGAATCCAAAAACCAATTCCAGTCCTGTAATCCATTTTGCCTATTTCTTTTTCCAAATTTCCCCAACAAATAAAGATTCTGTCCTGTCAGCCACCAAAATAGCCTGGCAAAGGAAAAAACTGGTCATTTGACATGATGTAGAGAAGTGATTGATGATATCTCATCAGCTCCCTCCATTGCAACCATCTGGCCTGTGGATTAGACACCATTCATACCTTGCTTCATTTACACATACGAAGGGCTCCTTGAAGAACCGAATATTAAACATCTTATTGAGAAACTCAGTGAATGCATACAGTCAGGAAAAATGAGGTAACTTCTGAAGGACTTCCCACTTCTATACCTCTATGATTCCTAATTTTCATGTCATGTATTTTAATGTCTGAATAAACAGCAATGTAAAACGGAGCTCATATTCATAGATTTTGGTTTCCAGTTCACTACTGACTTTAATCAAACCATTTAACCTTTCTATGTCCTTGGTTTCACCATTTCTGAAATTGATACATCTTCCTAAGACTGGAAACATGTTCTTAAGTAGAGAACAAGAAAAAAAAAATGCTTGAGTGCATAGACCCACAACGATTCCTATTAACTCTAACTCTGCCAGCTTCTGTACTTACATCTGCCTCACACCTGACCCATTTCACCCAGGACAGCCTTCCTCCACCTCCCCTTGGAAAGTGATTACCTAATTCATTTTCTGGCCCTTAAATTACTGGATATTGAGGTGAAGGTGAAGGGAAACTGTAACAAAACTTATATGAATTTCCTTATCACTTATTAAATATAATCAAAATAATAGTATAAATCTAAATCATTAAGTTGCATGAATGTGAATTTATAACATGCATACTTTAACTCTTACACCATAATTCTGAATCATCTTCCCCAAGTACTTACACTTTCTGTCTTGGTATATAATTCTTGGTGAGTTTGTCTCATCTTCTGTTCTGTATCAAAAGCACATTTAGAGGAGATGCATTTATCTTTCTAGCCAGACTCTAAATGGCACTTAATATAGTTCCCAAGATACAGCAAGTACTTAAAAATTACTTATAAAATTGAACGATGGAATAATATATTTTGTTGGTAACTTAAACTTTGGAAAAATAGATACAGGAGTTCACCTTCAATCACGAGGATATGTTCCAAGACTCTCCCAGTGGATGTCTGAAACTGCGGATAGTACTGAACCCTACATATGTATAGTTGTTTTCAATACTTTTTATATTGTAACTGAGCACTTCTCACAAACTGTTAACTAAAACTTTTACAGTCTGCAGTGCAACTGCAAAACTAGCAAGAATTTCTTTTTCCTTCTTCACAACTTCAGGGACAGAAGATTCAATCTTATCATAGATCATAGCAATCTCAGTATCTTTCCTTAAGTCAAGAACTTTCACCATTTCACTTAAGGAAGCACTTTACTGCTTCTCTTTGGCATATATAAATTGCCTTCATCACTACTGTTGCACTCTAGAGCCATTATTAAGTAAAATATGAGTTTCTTGAACACAAAGGACTGCAATATTGCAACACTCATCTGAAAACCAGGATGTTTACTAAGTGACTAGCGAGCAGGGAGCATAGACAGTGTGGAGACCCTGGCTGGACAAAATGATGAGTCATGGGCTTGGCAAGAAGGGGCAGGACAATGCAAGATTTCATCGCAATACCCAAAATCATACATTTTAAAACTTATGAATTATTTATTTCTGGAATTTTCCATTTAATATTTTCAGATCTGCTTGACCATGGGTAACTAAAACTACAAAAAGTAAAAACTGGATAAAGGGGAACTGCTGTGCTTAATTTTTAGTGTGGGTTTAAAAGTTACCCACTTGGTTCTTTTCCGTATTTGATAACAAACATCTTTTCCCTTCATATAAGGACTGTGCATATCTGTAAATTAATCAACTTCATGATAATAACAGCTTACATTTGCATTTGTTCTTAATTTATTTCTTCCAAACAACAACACTACAAGATAAATAGAACAAGGATCATGATCTCCATTTGATAGATGGGGAAATTAGCTTAACTTCACAAAGCTCAAAAGTGGCAGAACTAGGACTTTAATAGCATATTTAGAACTCTTCATATTTAGGGATAGTCAACCCCAATTGCTTCTTTAAACTATGAATTTGAATTTAATAAATACTGTCTCTTACAAATGTTAGCTCTCCCTGTCATTTATTCCGACTATCAAAGTATCTGAGGTCCTCCCCTGCTTCTTCCTTCCTCCCTTCCTTACGGTCTTTGTCCTTTCTCTTTCCTTCCTTCCTTTCTTCCTTCCACAAATATCCCAGCTCCTTTGCAGTTCACATTAAAATCTGTATTCATTTTCTTCGGCCGCCATTAAAAAAAATTACAAAAACTTAGTGGCTCGAAGCAGAAATTTATTGCCTCACCTTTCTCAAGAGTAGAAGTCCAAAGTAAAGGTGTCAACCTTGTCATATTCCCTCTGAAATCTGTAGGGGAAAATTCTTTGTTGCCTCTTTAGGTTCTGACAATCGTTATGCCCTGGTTGGTTGACGCATAACTCCAACCACTATCTCCAGAGTCATATGGCTGTCTTTTCATCTTTTTTCCCCTTTCTTTTTGGAGACAAGGCGACATTCTGTTGCCCAGGCTGAAGGGCAGTGGTGTGATCATGGCTCACTGCAGCCATCAGCTCCCTGGCTCAAGCAATCCTCCCACCTCAGCTTCCCAAGTAGCTAGGATTACCAGCATGCACCACCACACCAAGCTAATTTTTGTACGTCTTGTAGAGATGGGTTTTTGCCCTGTTGCCCAGGCTAGTCTTGAATTCCTGAGCTCAAGCAATCCACCCCACTTGGCCTCCCAAAGTTATGGGATTGTACAGGCATGTGTCACCGCACCTGGCTTGGCTGTCCTTTCTCATGTACCTTCCCATTATATTTCCTCTGTGTTCTACTGCCTATAACTCTGTGCTTCTGTCATCTACCAACCCAAGGGAGTTGCCACCACACCCTCTACCTAAAATCAATCGGAATTTAACATCTAGTTCTCTGCCTTCAACTCCACTCTACTTTTTATTTTTTTTGTATTGCATTTTAGGTTTGCAATACATGTGAAGAACATGCAAGATTGTTGCACAGGTACACACATAGCAGGGTGATTTTCTGCCTTCCTCCCCATCACCTATATCTGGCATTTCTCCCCATGATATCTCTCCCCAACTCCCCACCCCCAACTGTCCCTCCCCTATTTCCCCCCAACAGACTCCAGGGTGTAGTGCTACCCTCCCAGTGTCCATGTGTTCTCACTGTTCAACACCCCACCTATGAGTCAGAACATACAGTGTTTGATTTTCTGTTCTTGTGTCAGTTTGCTGAGAATGATGGTTTCTAGGTTCATCCATGTCCCTACGAAGTACACGAATTCATCATTTTTTATGGCTGCATAGTATTCCATGCTGTATATGTGCCACACTTTCCCTGTCCAATCTATCATCAATGGGCATTTGGGTTGATTCCAGGTCTTTGCTATTGTACACAGTGCTGCAAGGAACATTTGTCTGCATGTGTCCTCATAGTAGAACGATTTATAATCCTTTGGATATATACCCAGTAATGGGATTGCTGGGTCAAATGGAATTTCGATTTCTAGGTCCTTGAGGAATCGCCACACTGTCTTCCACAATGGTTGAA
>CAUYLG010051969.1:0-30602 GCA_963573385.1 Cacajao melanocephalus | reverse complement strand
GTTTTTAATACCCATTTTTAGACTGCATTCTAGCCTGGGCAATAGAACAAGAATCCCGTTCTCTCTCCCTCTTTCTCTTCCTCTTTCTTTCTCTCTTACATTCTTTTTTTTTCTTTCTTTCACTATTTCTTTCTTTCTTCTTTTCTCTTTCTTTCGAAAAAAAAGTATTCTTTGAGAATCAATTGATTATATGTAATATACAACAGAAATTATATTTCATTATTTGTAAATTTCATTCTATATAGTCTTTATATTAAAGTATATTATAAACTTGAGTATACATATATATTTATGTTATTTTACCACATTTACTATTGTTAGACATCTCCAATACACTACTGTCAATATCCAAGTTATAAACCATTCCTCTTAAAGTGTCCTACCCCAATAACTCAGTATGACTTGGTACTCCAAGAATTTAGCCAATTTGTGAATCTATATTTTTAACCTACATTTCTTCTTGCACTTAGTGAGATCAGTTATTATTGTATAAATTATTGCTTCCCTTGGATTGATTGAAAAACTTTAGCAGAGTATTTTTAAATATAAATTTATTTCAACCTACTCATCTTTTGTCCACTCATGACTCTATTCATCTTAGTCACATCCGCTTTCCACTTCTTCACCCAACCGAATAAATCTGTCTTTGTGTCTGTTATTTATAAATAACTTATAAATCGAAGACCATAATACACATCTACTTAATTAAAATGTTTTCCCAGATTATCCACTGATACTTTCAAGATCTGCAATCTAGAAAGCCCAGAGAGACGCCAATTTCAGAGGCATCAATAAGAGGAAAGTTTCACTCTCAATCCTGCACAACAGATTGCAAATGGCAGATGAATAAAATAATCAAAGTGCAAGCATAAATAAGACCACAGTAGGAATGGAAAAGGAAAATAATAAGAGTACTGGGAAATGATCAAGAAAGCATTCCAGTACCTGTAGATTAAAATTGATGGTATTCCAAATTGAGGTGCATCCATAAGTAATTGGCTATAGTATCAGGTTCTTTCATTCTTCAAATGTGTAGCAACTACCTACAATATGCAAATTAAGGTGCTGGGTGCTGGAGATAGAACAGTGAGCAGTATACAGTCTTAGTGCCTGCTTTCAGGGCACCTGCACTCTAAAAGTGAGAGGGATGACTTATTATCTTGCCTCTTAGAGAAGTATTTTTATTTTCTATTTCTATTGCAGTACCTGTGTTTTCATTGGCCTTCCTCAGAGCTGTAGTGTCCAGAAACATTTACAGAAATGTCTTGACTTCAAATATTTCTATCAATGCCCATCACCTCCCTAGTTATTCTTGTAACCACACTAATCTTCTAGTGCTGTCCCTCAGACATGCCAGGCATACTCCAATATTAGGGATGTTGCACTAGATATTTCTTGTGCTTGAAAGTTCTTACACTAGATGTTCATAAGTGACTTCTTCATATTTTTTAAATCTTAATTCAATGTTACCTTCTTAATAAGTCTTACCCATGTTACTACGGCCTTCCTTTATAAGATCTGCTACCTGTGATGATTACTGTATGTGTCAAATTGGCTAGGCTATGATGTTCAGCAATGTGGTCAAACACTAGTCTAGATGTTGCTGTGAATGCATTTTGTAGATGTGATTGAAATTTGTAATCAGTTTACTCTACTTTAAGTAAAGAAGATTATCTTTGATAACATAAGTGGAATGCATCCAATCAATTGAGGCCTTAAAAAGCAGATGTTGACATTTTCTGGAAAAGAAGCAATTCTACCTCAGGACTGTAACATAGCTCTACTTGAGTTTCTGGCCTGCTAGTCTATCCTACATATTTTAAACTTTCGAGCTCTGACAATCACGTGAATCAATTTCTTAAAATATATCTCTGTACATATATATGTATATAATATTAACATATACCATATAAACACATATGTATGTATAACAAATTTTATATCCAATAGTATATAAAACCAATTATATACATAAAACCAGTAGAATATGTACCATGTAAATAGAATATATACCAATTTATATACATAAAACTAATAGAATATGTACCCTGTATAAACATACAGTTGGATAAAAGGCATAAATTCTAGCATTCAATAGTATAGTAAAAAAAATTGTAGTTAAAATAATTAATATGTATTTCAAAATAGGAGAATTGTAAAGTTCCTAACACAAAGAAAAGATAAATGTTTCAGTGGATGAATATCCCCATTACTCTGATTTAATCATTAGATGTTCTATATATATATCAAAATATTACACATATACCAAAAACACGTACAACTAAAAAGACAAAAATAAAGACATTTTGATTACCAATAACAAAAGCTTAAGCTGGCTTAGGCAGAAACATTTAAATTTCTGCTGGTTTCTCACACTGAAGTGAGGCGTTGGTCACCACTATCTCCACATATAGCAACTTCATTTGGGAAGGGAAGCAAAAATGTTTTCATATTTTATTCTGAAAAATTTTGGATTTGAGCTCTGTATTTCGGAATCCCCTTGAACTGGCTGGTTTTGTATCCCCCTCCCTCAACCTATCCCTGAAGCCAGGGTGATAAAATATTCTTATTGGCCAAACCTACACAATATGACCATTCTCAGTACAGGATTGGGGATAGCCCAGTTCCATCCAGAAACATAAGCTGAGAGTTAAGGAGGGGTGTATTTCTCTGTCTTTACTGAAGTAGTCAACTATTCACTCTACCTTCTTCAGGAAACAGGCTCTCAAACACAACAGAAAACCGTTATCTACAAAAATAGAAACTGATGCTAATTTTAGTTTGTAATTTTTTTTTTTCCTGAGAGGCAGCAAAGAACAATGTGAAAGCTCGTGACCTGGAAATCATGAATGTCAGGTACTAGTTCAGGCTCAGCTGACATCTAAATACATGAATTTCTGTAAGTCCTACTTCAAGTTCTAGAAATAACATGCTGGATACCAGATCTCAGCTTTAACACTTTTTAGGTAGTTTATATTGGGTGATGTTATGAGCTGAATTACGTCCCTAAAAAAGACATGCTAAAGTCCTAATTCTTGGTGTCTATAAATGTGACCTTATGTGGAAATATAGTCTTTGCACACATAATCAAGTTAATTAGGGTGTAAGCTAAGATCACTGATGTCCTTAGAAGTGACAAGAGACATAGACTCAAGGAGAATGCCATGTGATGACAAAAAAAGAGATTAGAGGTATGCATATACAAGTCAAGGAATGCCAAAGATTGACTACCACCACGAGAAGCTATTAGAAAATGTAAGGAAGTTCCTTAAAGTTCCAGAGGAGGCATGGTGCTGCCAACACCTTGACTTCAGACTTCCAGCTTCAAGAACTGTAAGAAAACGTTTCTGTTATTTTAAGCCACTCAGTTTGAGTATTCTATTATGGCAGCCCTTGGAAACTGGGAATATTTCTAAATTTTTGAAGCTCCAGTTTCCTCAAATACAAAATGGGAGATTATTAACAACTTCATTATATCATTGGGTAAATACAAATTAAGAGTTTAACATTGGGGCTAGCAGAAAATAGATACATAACAAATGGAAATTCTTAATTCAATGATGTTAACATTAATTTTAAAAACTCACTCCTTGCTACTTCACATGTTTCTGGGGTTCTTAACCTGTAAACAATCCTGTAAATTACACAGAATGGACATTCTTACATCTGTTTTACATATGAAATACCTGAAACTAAAATATACTCATACAATATATCCATGTTCACACAGCCACTTCCTGATGGAGACAGGGTTCAATCTTAAGCATTTTGAATGTAAGTGGATTTTTCTTTACCTGTAGATAAATATCTCTCAGAGTAGCATGAGTCTTTTTATCCTGCAGGGTTGAGGGTCTACATTTCTGAATATCTTCTATATTTATTACTTTTCTAAGTGAATTATAATTATTAATTTATTGGTCCCTGTAACAATCACCCAGGCAACTCTATGCCCATTTCTCAGGAGAAGAAACTAAAGTTGAGGAAGAGGAAACCGAAGTTCAGAGAGAGGAGTTACCTACTCAGAGTCATACAACTTCTAATGGTAGACACAAGATTCCAGCCTAGATTTCTTACATTACTAAGCCTGTGCTCAATTCATTTCTTCCAACAGCTATCAAACACACAAAAAGTCAACTAAGATGTTTTTATGCTTTTGGCTGTGCATAATAAGTTAGTATCATTTATCATGTGCACTTTGGACAATACAATTCCAAGTTCTTTCAATACTCATTTGCATATATCGAGGTAACTTTTAATTCTTTTTAAATACCCACACCTAGCCTGTCCAGTGCCAATAAAGGGGAGACTACTTATCACAACATTTAGCAGAACAAAACGACATTAACAGAAATGGTGCTGTCTTCTTTAAGGGACAACTTCTAAATGGTTCACTAGCAGCTTTGATCTTTAAGCTCTGGAGCTTTGGGTGAAACACAGTTCCACTCAGCAGCTTTGCTCAGGAAAACAAATAAGGTATGATCATAGAATCATGTAAAGCATCCAGAGAAAAAATAGGATTTAAAATCAGTGGAAATGGTGTGCAAGAAAGAGAAGACAGAACAAAAGAGCTCCGACTCACAGAGCCAGACATTCAGATTGAAAAACAGATAAGAGTTCACTCCTGAAGCTGCTAAGGGAAATGTCACCACACTCTAATGCCCTGATGATGGTTTCCTTTTGGCTTCAATAAACAACTGAAAGTCCAAAGATCCTGCGACAACGTGATAACCATGTAGTGCAAGTAGCATGTGCTCTTAAATGCTATTTATTGGAAACATCTTTTACCAGAAACTGTCATTTCCTATCAAGCTTTACCAGTAAAGGGAGTCAGGATCGCAGAAACAAAGAATGAAAGGAACACATGCCGTGAGTCCACAGCAAGCATTAGCTGAGCATCTACATTTGTAAGTTATTATTCTAGGCACTTCAGATGCAGCACTGAATAGAGCAAAGTTCCTGCCCTTGCAAAGCTTTTATCCCACGGTAGTGTCTATTATGTGCCAAGGGTTTTATGAATGTCACATCATTTAATCTTCACCAACTCTATTATGGTATAGTGTAGATGTTTGTTGTTTTTGTTTTTTGACTGCTTGACATTTATTTCCCCTTCTTGTGGTAAACATCATTTTTGGGGAAATTACCTCTCATCCATATATGCAATGTTTGTATGTCTGTAAATAAAAGTATTCTATGCTCTTCTAGCCAAGCTGTCATATTAGGGCAATTGGATTTTTTTTTTTTTTTTTTTTTAGGAAACTTGAAACTCAATCTGAGAATTTTCAGAGTAGAGGGAAAAGCAGCAGGAAGCATTTATTACAGCACTGTTGTCAAAGGAGATATGAAATATTTCCCCCTCTTGATCCCCATGGCAGCTGTGAATCCTGCCTACTTGTAATCCAGGTTTTACTGCCTTCCCATGTATTGTGTGAATTTCCCCAACATTATTCCAAGGAATTCCCTTTCTGTTGAGTTTGCCAACAAGTATCCATCACTGGCAACAAATGAACCCTAAATATTAAAATAGTTATCCTCAACATAATGTTGTACCATGAGGAACCTAAAGGACAGAGAGATTAAAAACTGTTAATCAAGTTTAGCCTAAAGCTGCCTCCTTACATATTTAGGTTTGGTCTAAAGGTTTTTGTATACATTGTAAACTATAACAAGTAGAGGTGTGAACCAATGATAGCTCACACCTGTGCCAATCACTAAGTTTTGGCCAATCAAATGTAGCCAACTGTTTGAACTGTGTTCAA
The DNA here is from genome assembly GCA_963573385.1 of Cacajao melanocephalus. Classification (NCBI taxonomy): domain Eukaryota; kingdom Metazoa; phylum Chordata; class Mammalia; order Primates; family Pitheciidae; genus Cacajao; species Cacajao melanocephalus. The sequence continues at coordinate 24,846 of CAUYLG010051969.1, read as the reverse complement.
AAAAGGCAAACACCAAGTTATAACCAATCCAGTTGTTCCTGTACCTCACTTCTGGTTTCTGAACCACATTTCCCCCCTTTTTTTGGCTATAAATCTTCTTCCACCAGGTGGCTGCACTGAAGTCTCTCTGAATCTGCTCTGAATTCTCTGAATTTCACTGAAGTCTCTCTGAATTCTGGGGGCTGCTCGATTCAACTCCTTTAAATTTAATTCAGCTGAAGTTTTTCTTTCAACAAAACATGTCCAAATCAACATAGCTACTATAAATGTACCCGATCCCAAAAGTCAAGCTGTCTCCACCGTAACATGTAGCATGCTTTTTGATGAAGGTAGTTTAACAAAGAGCATCCTTTCAATAGCTGGTGATGCATCTATTGCTTTCTTTCAAAAGAATTTGTTAAATAGTGGAAACAGCATTAAAATACACAAAATAGACCCTGTCTCCTTTTTACAATCACTACCAGAAACTAAGGCAAACTACCTGAAGGCTCCAAATTCTACTTGTTGTCTGAAATAATATAAAAAGAAATGCTGCAGACACTCTGTAAAGGGATTTATTTAAATGCTTTCCTCCAATCCTTTTCTTTGAAGTTCATTTTATGTCTAGCATTATTATATTCCCTGAGTTTTCTGCCAATTAAAAACAAGCATGTCATGGTTCACAATGCCAAGTAACTAAATTTTTGAGTAAAATACCTGAGATAAATAAATATACACAATTAGTGATGATGTACTTATTTTATGGATATTGCATCCCCCATATTCAATCTATTCCCAAGGTGGTTCTTTTACTATTTTGCATGGATAACAATGCTTTTGGCCCACAGTGAAGGATGTTATAAGAAACATCTTTTGCAAATACATTTTCATTTACTCTAAAGCTATTGTTTGCTCTAATATAAGTTTCTACTCAGCGAGAACCCATTCCTGAAGCCATAGAACCAGATCTGCCTGTGCTCCTTCTGAACTGGTGGTTTCTCTGTGATTCATATAGTTAATTATATTTCTGTCTTTCACTTGATTGTTTAAAGCTTGGATGCAAGAGTCTTTGGAATTCACTCACAATTGGCTTAAAATTGTTTGCTCATGTTTTGGAACTACTCACCTATTTTTTTCCTACTACTTACCCACATTCCCCCATTTACTTGTATATGGTTTAGTATGCTATTTTTTAACTTTATAGAAATAAAAATGATACAGGATGATATCACCAGGCAAAGATAGACATCCAAATGCAATATGTGATATATAGGTTGGTTTGACTCACCTGCAATTTGTTGAATGCCTACTTTGTGCTCAATCTTAACCTATGCTAGTTGGAACATATAATATATATAATGTGAGTGTCTTAAAATATTTTAAATTTACAGTCAAAATATACAAATGTGTAGAATATCCTGGTGTAATATTTTGGGAAATTGGTGATGTAAGAACTTAAGCAGAACATTTAGGCAATTGTGGAACTTCCTAATATCCCATTACCAAAGAAACCAGCTTATTCATCACAGGTGAAGTCGGCAGTATATATAAGAAACCATTTTGCCTACTGGTTTTATTCCCTTCTTTTCTGACAGTTATTGAAACTAACCATAAAGGTTGACCTGATTTTTTTTCTTTTTTACTATTAAATTTAGGTATAGGTATTCCTCCTCCTACTTTCTAAAGAAACCATACTCTGTAACAAAGTAGTTTCCAATAAATGTGCTTATTTTATAGTGAAATAAACAAATAAATTTATGTATAATTACTTTCTGAACTGTAAGAGCCTTGGTAAAAATTTTTCTCTGGGCAATGCTTATCTTTCTAAAAAAATGTAGTTAGCACTTTCCTTATAAAGTGGATATGAGGACTATCTGGTTAAGCTGAATGCCTTTGGAATAGAATTAATCACTAGTCAAACAACCATTAATTCTAAGATATGAGTTTTTTTAATTACACCTTAAAATGTGAGCACTTGAAAGTTCCTGATATATCACACCTCACTTAATCAATGTAATACAATTATTTTAAAATTTTATTCTATATAAATTGATATTTTTCCAATTATATATATATTTATAGGCTACACAGTGATGTTTGTAGTTTACAAATACTATATGAAATAAAAAAAGCTAATTAACAGATCTATCACCTCAAATATTAATTTTTTGTGGTAAGAACATTTGAAATTTACTTTTATCAATTTTGAAATTTACAATACATTACTATGTCCACCATACTGTGCAATAGATCTCAAAAACTCACTTATTCCTCCCGAGACTTTGTATCCTTTGACAATCATCTCCCCATTTTACCCATGTCCCAGCCTCTGTAACCACCACTGTACTCTCTGCTTTTATGAGTTCAATTGTTTAACATTCTACATATGAGGGAGAACACAAGAGTATTTATTACTCCATGCCTGGCTTTTTTAACTTAGCATATTGTTGCAAATGACAGAATTTTCTTCCTTTTAAAAACTTAATAGTGTTCCTTTGTGTGTGTGTATATATATATATATATCACATTTTCTTTATTTATTAATCTACTGATGGATGCAAGTTGATTCTGTAAGTTGGCAATTGTGAATAGAGCTGCATTGAACACAGGAATGCAGACTTTTGACAAACTGATTCCAAATCTTTCAGGTAAACACTGATGGAGGGTTGCCAAATTATATGGTAATTTTATTTTTCAGTTTATTAAGAAACCTCCATACAGTTTTCCATGATGGCTATACTAATTGCATTCCCATCAACAGTATAAAAGTTCCCTTTACTCCACATTCTCACACAACTTATCTTTTTGATAATGGTCATTATGATAGGTGTGAAGTGATATCTCATTGTAGTTTTAATTTGCATTTCCCTAATGGTTAAAGATGTTAAACATTTTTTAATATTTCTGCTGGCTTTTAGTATCTTTTTTGAAAAAGGACTATTCAGCTCTCTTACTCTTTTATTAATCAGTTTATTTGTTTTCTTGTTATTGAGTTGTTTGCATTAGATATTTATGTCTTTTAGGTATTAACCCTTTATTGGATGTATGGTTTGCAAATATTTTCTCCCAATCTGTAAGTTGTCTTATCATATTGTTAATTGCTTCCTTTATTGTACAGAAGCTTTTTAGTTTGATTTGATCCTGTTTGTCTATTTTTGCTTCTATTTTGTGAAATTTTGAGGTTAAATTAAAAAATAAATAATCGGCCCAGGCTAATATCATGGATATGACATGACATGTTTTCTTCTAATAGTTTTATAGTTTTTGGTTTGACATTTCAGTCTTTAATCTATTTTGAGTTAATTTTTATACAGTGTGAGATAAGGGTCCAATTTCACTTTTTTAAATATGGGTATCCAGTTTTCCCAATACTATTTATTGAACACAATGTATTTTTCTCATTTTGTAATTTACAGCATATCAGTGCCATGAATAGTGTCTCTGAAAAGGATAGTGTCTCTGAAAATCAATTGACCATATATGTGTGGGCTCATCTCCTGGCTCTTTATTCTGTTCCATTGGTTGATGTGTCTATTTGTATGCTAATACCATGCTATTTTTCTAAAACCATGCTATTTTACTTACTATAGTCGTATTGGTACATCATCATGCTGCTGGCAAAGACATACCCAAGACTGGGCAATTTGCAAAGAAAGAGGTTTAACTGGCTTATAGTTCCACATGGCTGGGGAGACCTAACAATCATGGTGGAAGGTGAAAGGCACATCTCACACGACAACAGACAAGAAAAGAGGGCTTGTGCAGAGAAACTCCCCTTTTTAAAAACCATCAGACATCATGAGACTTATTCACTACCATGAGAACAGCATGGGAAAGACCTGACCTCATGATTCAATCACCTCCCACCAGGTACCTCCCACAACACGTGGGAATTCAAGATGAGATTTGAGTGGGAACACAGCCAAACCCTATCACTCTGCCACTGCCCCCTTCCGAATCTTATGTATTCACATTTCAAAACCAATCATGCCTTCCCAATGGTCCCCCAAAGTCTTAACTAATTTCAGCATTAACTCAGAAGTCCACAACCCAAAGTTCTCATCTGAGACAAGGCAAGCCCCTCTGCCTACGAGCCTCTAAAATCACAAGCACATTAGTTACTTCCTAGATACAATGAGGGTACAGGCATTGTGTAAATACAGCCATTATAAATGGGAGAAATTGGTCAAAAGAAAGGGGCTACAGGCCTCATGCAAGTCTGAAATCCAGCAGGGAAGTCAGATTTTAAAGCTCCAAATGATCTTTGACTCCAGGTCTCACATCCAGGTTATGCTGTTGCAAAAGGGGTTTCCCATGGTTTTGGCCAACTCCTCACCCCTGTGGCTCTGCAGGGTTTAGCCTTCCTCCTGGCTGCTTTTATGGGCTCATATTGAGTATCTGCAGCTTTTCCGGGCACACAGTGCAAGCTGTTAGTGGATCTACCTACCATTCCGGAGTCCTCAAACAGTGGCCCGCTTCTCACAGCTCCATTAGGCAGTGCCTCAGTAGGGACTCTGTGTGGGGGCTTCAACCTCAAATTTTCCTTCTGCACTGCCCTAGCAGAGGTTCTCCATGAAAGCCATGCCCCTGCAGCAGAATTCTGCCTGGACATCCAGGCATTTCCTTACATCCTTTGAAATCTAGGAGAAGGTTCCAAACCCCAATTCTTGACTTCTAGTGCACCTGCAAGTTCAACACCATGTATAAGTTGCCAAGGCTTGAGGCTTGAACCCTCTGAAGCCACAGGCTGAGCTCTATGTTGGTCCCTTTCAACTATGGCTGGAGCAGCTTGGATGCAGGGCATCAGCAACTTAGGTTGCACACAGCACGAAGAACATGAGTCCGCTCCACAAAACCACTTTTTTCCCCTAGGCGGTTGGGCTTGTAATGGGAGGGGCCGCTGTAAAGAGCTCTGACAAACCCTAGAGACATTTTCCCTATTGTCTTGGGGATTATCATTCAGCTCTTTGCTCCTTATGCAAACTTCTACAGCTGGCTTGAATTTCACCTCAGAAATGGGACTTTTTTTTGCTATCGCATTGTCAGGCTGCACATTTTCTGAACTTTTATGCTTTGCTTCACTTATAAAGCTGAATGCCATTAACAGCACCCAAATCATCTCTTGAATGCTTTGCTGCTTAAAAAATTTATTCCATCAGATACCCTAAATCATCTCTCTCAAGTTCAAAGTTCCACAGATCTTTAGGGCAGGGGCAAAATGCCATCAGGCTCTTTGCTAAAACATAAGAAGAGTGACCTTTGCTCCAGTTTCCAACAAATTCCTCATCTCCACCTGAGACCACCTCAGCCTAGATTTCATTGTCCATATCATTATTAGCATTTTAGTCAAAGCCATTTAACAAGTTTACAGGGAGTTACAAACTTGCCCACATTTTCTTGTCCTCTTCTGAGCCCTCCTAACTGTTCCAATCTTTGCCTGTTACCCAATTCCAAAGTCTCTTCCACATTTTCAAGTATGTTTTCAGCAGCACCACATCTACTGGTACCAATTTACTATATTAGTCCATTTTCAAGCTGCTGCAAAAGACATATCTGAGACTGGGCAAGTTACAAAAGAAACAGGTTTAATTGACTTACAGTTCCATATGAGAAGGAGGCCTCACAATCATGGTAGAAGGTGAAAGGCACATGTCACATGGCAGCAGACAAGAGAAGAGGACTTGCGCAGAGAAACTCCTCTTTTTAAAAACCATCAGATTTCATAAGACTTATTCACCTTCACTATTATGAGAAGAGCATGGGAAAGACCTGCCCCCATGATTCAATTACCTCCTACTGGGTACCTTACACAACACATGGGAATTCAAGATAAGATTTGGGTGGGGACACAGACAAACCATATCAATAGTGTTATAGTATAGTTTGAAATCTCATAGTGTAATGCCTCCAAATGTATTTTTTTTTTTTGCTTGTGATTCCCTTGCATATTTTTTTTTTGTTCCATGTTAACTTTAGGATTGTTTCTCTTTTTATGAAAAGTAACTTTGGAATTTTGATAGGGATTGCATTTAATCTGTAGTTTGCTTTAAGTAGTATGAACATTTTAGCAATATTAATTTTTCCAATCCACAAAACACAGGATATCTTTTCATTCGTGTCTTCTTCCATTTATTTCATCAAAGTTTTATAGATTTTAGTGTATAGATCTTTCACCTCATTGGTTAAATTTAATCCTAAGTGTTTTTCATAGAAATTGTCAATGGGATTGTTCATTTCTTTTTGGATAGTTCATGATATCTAAAAATGCTAATGATTTTTGCATGTTTATTTTGCATTCTACAACTTTAACATATTTATTAGTTCTAACAGTATTTTATGGAATCTTTAGAGTTTCCTATATATAAGATCATATGTCAGCAAACAGTGACAATTTCTCTACTTTGTTTCCTATTTGGATGATTTTTTTGCTTCCTATTACCTAATTGCTCTAGAAAAGACTTCCTATACTAAGTTGAATAGAAGCAACAAGAACGGGTCTTATCTTGTTCCATTTCTTAGAGGAAAGGCTTTCAATTTTTCACTTTTGAGTAAATGTGAGCTTTGGGCTTGTATATTCCTTTTATTGTGTTGAGGCACATTCCTGTTACAGCTAATTTGGTGAGAAATGTATATCATGAAAGGATGTTAAAATATGCAAAGTGTTTTTTTTCTGCATCTAATGAGATAATCACATAGTTTTTGTGCTTTATTCTGTTAATGTAATGTATCCACCTTATTGATTCATGTATTTTAAATCATTGCATTCTAGGGATAAATTCTACTGGTTCATGTTGAATGATTCTTTTAATGTATCATTGAATTCAGTTTGCCAATATTTTGTTGAAGATCTTTTCATCTATGTTCATCAAAGATACTGGCCTGAAATTTAATTTTATCTTTTTATGATATTCTTGTTAACCTTTGGTACTAGAACCTTTAAATATTTGGTAGAATGCAGCAATGTCACTACTAGGTCTTGGGCTTCTCTTTAATGGAAAACATTTTATCACTGGCTCAGTCTCTTAAATTGTTATTGGTCTGTTCAAGTTTTCTATTATGATTCAGTCCTTCATAAGTTGTACATGTCTAGGAATTTATCAATTTCTTGCATATTATCAGAGAAGGATGGCGTATAATTGTTCATAATAGTTTCTTATGATCCTTTGTATTTCTGTGGTATCAGTTGTAATATCACTGCTTTCATTTCTGATTTTATGTATTTGAATCTTCTTTTTCTCATAGTCTAGTTTAAGATTTGTTGATTGTGTTCATCTTTTAAAATAACTGTTTTGTTGATGTTTTATATTGATTTTCTAGTCTAATTTATTTCTTATCTTTTTTTCTTCTGCTAATTGGGCTTAGTTTGGGTTTTTTTTTTAACTAGCTTTTTAGAAGTGACATTGTAATTTACTTTAGATTGTTATTATTTTTTGATGTAAGCATTTATTGCTATAAATGTGCTTCTTAGAACTACTTTTGCTGTATCCCATAAGTTTTGGCATATTGTGTTTCTGTTTTCATTTGTCTCAAGATTGCCTCTTCAGAGATAGGGTCTCACTCTGCTGCTCAGTCTGGAGTACAGTGGCATGATCCTAGTTCACTATTGCTTGGAACTCCTGGGGTCAACTGGTTCTCCTTATTCAGTCTACCAGGTAGTTCAGACTACAAGCATGCACCACCATGCTCAGCTGTTTTTATAGTTTTATGTTCTCTAGAGGCAGTCTCACTATGTTGCTCAAGCTGGTCTTGAACTCCTGGCCTCAAGTCATCCTCCTGATTTAGCTTCCCAAAGTGCTGTAATTACCAGTATGAGCCATTACACCAAGCCTCAAGATATTTTTTTAATTTGCATTTCGTTTGTTTGTTGATTCATTTATTGTTCAGGAGCAATTGTTTAAAATTTCTCATTTTATTGATGTCCAGTTGTGCCATTATGGTTTGAAAAGATACTTGTTATAATTACAATCTTCTTAAATTTGCTACTACTTGTTTTGTGGACTAACATATGATCTACGCTGGAGAATGTCTCATGTGTGCTTGAGAACGATGTGCCTTCTGTTGCACATGTCGCACAGAATGGTTTGTACATATCTATTAGGTCTATTTGGTCTAAAAGTGTTGTTCGAGTTTAATATTATCTTATCAATTTTGTTTAGATGACCTGTCCATTGTTAAATGTAGGGTATTGAAGTCCTCTACAATTATCATATTGGAATCTGCAATAGCCTTCAGATCCTTTAATATTTCCTTTATATATTTGGTTGCTCCAATGCTAGGTGCATAAATAACTTTTATATTTTTGTGATGAACTGACTTCATCATTATATAATGTCTTTGTCTCTTTTTATAGTTTTTGACTTAAAGTTTACTTTATACAAGCATCCCTGAATTTTCAGTGTATGTGTATACTTAAAACTGAGATGAATCTTTTGTAGGCAGTATATAGTGGAGTCTTTTATTATATCTATTTAGTCTACGTATTTTTATTAGGGAATGCAATTCATTTACATTTAGAGTAATTATTGATAGCTAAGGTCTTACTACTACCATTTTATTAATTGATTTGTGATATTTTTTGTTTTTGTGCTTGTTTCCTGCTGTCTTCCTTTGTGGTTTCATGGTTTTCTGTAGTGGTATGCTTTGAATTTTCTAAACTTTCATTTGGTAATTCTTCTAAAGACTTTTCTTCATCGTTACCATTAAGCTTACAAAGAACTTCTTATAGCTATAAGTCTATTTCAAGTTGACAATAAATTAACTTGGCATGCAACTTTATATTTTCACTCTCTCTTCCAATATCTTACATTTTGATGTGAGAATTTATATTATTTTCAGCACGGGAGTTTTGACCTGCTCCATTTCCAGCCCCTGCCGGTACATTCCTCCATAGGCAACTTGGTAGTGCCCACTCCCAGGAGGTCACCATATTGATTTTGAACTTAGTGTGGACACCCAAACACTATAGCACACTACAGCCCAGAAATCCTGGGCTCAAGTGATCCTCCTACTTCAGCCTCCCAAGTAGCTGGGACTACAGGTACATGCCACCGCATACAGCAGAATTTATATTATTTTCAAATGTTTATACCTTGCAAATTTATTTTAGCTAGGTTCTTGCTAATAGTTTTGTCTTTTAACCCTCATACTAGAATAAGATTTCTTTGCACAACTGTCATTACAGTTCTCGAGCATTCTAAATATGGCTCTGGATTATGTATTCCATTGGGTTCTGTACTTTCTGTGTTTTATGTTTTTTATTAGCAGCCTTTTGTTTCAACTTACAGAACTCATTTCAGCAATCTGAGTCCTAATGGTGATGAATTCCCTTAGCTTTTGTTTGTCTGAAAAAGTTATTTCACTTGTATTTCTTAAAAAAAAAAAGTTTTTCTGAGTAAAGCATTCTTGGTTGGTAATTTCATCAGTATTTTTTCCTTTAGCATTGTTAATGTGTTCTCCTTATTTCCTGGTCTGCTGGTTTTGTGCTGAAAAATCTGTTGATAGTTTTTTTTTGTTTTTTTTTTTGAGATAGAGTTTCATTCTTGTTACCCAGCCTGGAGTGCAATGGCACGATCTCAGCTCACCGCAAGCTCCGCCTCCTGGATTCAAGCAATTCTCCTGCCTCAGCCTCCCAAGTAGCTGGGACTACAAGTGCATGCCACCATGTCAAGCTAATTTTTGTATTTTCAGTAGAGAGGGGGTTTCACCATGTTGACCAGGATGGTCTTGATCTCTTGACCTCATGATCCACTTGCCTTGGCCTCCCAAAGTGCTGGGATTATAGGCGTGAGCCACTGCACCCAGCCAAAATCTGTTGACAGTCTTATTTTGAGTCCTTTCTATGTAATATGTTTCTCACCTCTTGCTGCTCCCAAAGTTTTCTTTGACGTTTAATATTTTGATTATGTGTCTTGGTGAAATTTTCTTTAGGTTGACTTTGATTTGAGACCTCTGTGTTTCCTGTACATGAATATTGGAATCTATCCCCAGATTAGAAAAATCTTTAGCCATTATCTCTTCAAATATGCTTTCAGAACTTTTCTTTCATCCCCTTCTAAGCCTCTCATTATACAAAGATTTCACTTTTGATGGTTTCCCAGAGCTTCTGTAGACTTTCTTCATTATTTTTCTTTCTTTAGATTTTTGCTTCTCTGCATGAATAATTTCATATGTTCTGCCTTCAAGCCCACAGACTTTCTTCTGTTTGATTGAGTTTTCTGTTGAAGCCATCTATTGACTTTTTTCAGGTCAGTTACTGTGTCTGTAATTTCCAGGATTTCTGATTTTTTTTTTCTTTGTCAGATTTCTCATTTTCCATATTAGTTCCCATATTTCATTTAATTTTCTTGCTGTATACTTTTCAAGTTCCCTGAATTTATTTAAGAAGAATATTCTAATTTTTTGACATTTCATAAATCTCCATTTTTAGCATTTATTATTAGAGATTAATTTCTATTAAAGGTGTCATTATACCCTGATTTTTGGAAATTCTTGTGTCTTTGCATTGTTGTGTGCACATATAAAGAGAAAATTACCTTTTCTTGCTTTTACAGGTGTTCTCTGGCAGGGATACACCTTCACTATTTAGTCTAGTCTGTAATTCTGGAAATGCCTGTTGAGTTCCCTATTTGGCTTGGTTTTCTGCCTTTGCTCTTATGTCATGTGGAGCTTCTGGCTGCTATTAGGCAGAGCCAACTAGATGATTACTGTGAGGGCCTCTGGCCCCACCTATCAGAGGATACATTCCCTGACTGAGACATTCTGCTATTTTGGATCTGCAGTGGGATGGGGCTGCAGGCTAATCTCTGAGGTTAGGCAGAGTTGCTGCTTGGGACAGGCAGGGCCAGAGACTATGCTCCCTAGAAATGCACAGTTGAGAATGCACTCCCTCTTTGAATGGAAACATGTGGTGGGCTTTTGGCTGAGTTGAGCCACTGTTTGATCACTTGGGTCAAGCACGTCTAGCCCCTATGCTTCTCCAAAATAGGAAAAGGCAGGGATATTCCTGCCTGGATGAGGTAATTTGACAAGCTTTTTGGTTGAGCTGTTACTCTTTGGATTTCTAGGTAAAGCAGGTCTAGCCTCTCTGCTTCTTCTAAACGGACAGAGGCAGGGGTCTCCCTGCTTGGGGGGTGAGGTTGTTGGGGTGTAATCTGGAGCTTGGTATAGAGACTAGCCATATATCAATTCAAGCCAGGTTGAATTTCCACTTTTCTTCTGAAAACGACCAAATCAGCTTTGCAGGTAGGGTATGAAGTTGGCTGGTATCTATGACTGGGTCCCCCAGATGGCAAGAATATAAAGGTATCAAGAAGATCATACATTGGTCAATGTGAGCTCCATCTTATTTCTCTGTTTTTACTTGACCCAGATGTTATTCACAGTATTCCCCCATGAGGTGAAACCAAAGTGGGCTTCCTGGGAAGTGCTTCAGAATGCTAAGGAAGCTAGGTGACTGACTACAGTGTTTTTCCCCCCGTAAAAACCATGGCCCAGAGAAATCCTACCCATCTGGCATTGTGCTGACTTGGGGGAAGGAGAGGTGGTAGCAAATTGAAGTGAGACAGTTCTTCTTATTCCTCTAATGCAGTTTTCAGTCAGTCTGTAGACCACATGAGTGTGTCAGGCTTAGTTTCAAGAATTTGGATTTTCAAAAATATGTTCTGGTTTGTGGATAGCTGCTAGATGAATTTTTAGTCAGCCAGGGAGTGGAGCCTGAGACTTGCTCTTTTACCATCTTGCTGATGTCACTCTTCTGTAATACCATTGTTACAAACAAAGACTGCAGAAATAGAGAATTAAATTGCTCTCCACTTACTAACTAGATGGTCTTGGAACATGGCCTTATGGTTTAATCTCTAAATCTCAGGTTGTTTTCTTTTGTAAAATGTGAATACTAACTTGTCTGTGTTTCTCAGAAAACTAAATAAGATAATCAGTGTAAAGTTTGATGACAATAAATTGTAGGTACATACTAAAAGTCAGTTAATAGTGGCATATATAAGGCACACATTTGTGTGTGTGTGTGTGTGTGTCTGTGTGTGTGTTTATTGAGTGTATTAGTCTGTTCTCACACTGCTATAATGATATTACCTGAGACCGGGTAATTTATAAACACAGAGGTTTAATTGATTCACAGTTCCACATAACTGGGGATACCTCAGGAAACTTACAGTCACGGGAGAATGTGAAGCGGAAGAAAGCACCTTCTTCACAAGGCAACAGAAGAGAGAGAAAGAGAGATGAAGAGGGGAGAGAGAGAGAGATTGCCTTATAAAACCATCAGCTCTCATGAGAACTCCCTCACTATAATGAGAAAAGCAAAGGGGAACCCCTCTCCCCCCTTGATCCAAAAACCTCCCATCAGGTCCCTCCCTCAATACATGGCAATTATAATTCAAGATGAGATTTGGGTGGGGACACAAAGCCAAACCATATCATTGAATATCTACTATGTGCCAAATATTGTATTAAGTATTTTATGAAATGCAAAATCTGTATTAGACACATTCCAGGTCCCAATAAAATAGCCAAATTTGACAGGTGTAAGATAAGAAAAATAAAATGTAAAACCATGTAGTAAAGATCTAAATTTAAAAGTTGTTCTGAAAACAAAGCCAACATTTAGAAAAAAATAATCATGTTAAAAATGGAAGTCAGAGGTCTGCATTAAAACTCCAGCACTAATTGTCAGTCTAAATGGGTACTAAACCCAAATCAGAAGTTTTGACATTTAAAATTCACTAAATTTATTCTACATAATTTACCATTTTTGGCACACTTTCTGCTATGGTTTAAATGTTTTACTCCCTCCAAAATTCATGTTGAAACTTAATCCACTCTAAAATCCAAGTGTTGCCAATGTGATAATATTAAGAGATGGGCCTCTAAGAGACAGCTAGGCCATGAGGGATGCTTTTTGTTAATAGGATTAAGGTCTTTTGCAAGAGGCTTAGGGCAGCATTCTGTGAACTTGTGTACACATGAACATCTACTTCCTGCCACATAAGGATGCAGCAAAAAGGCCTTTACTAGACTACATGCTGGTGCCTTGATTTTAGATTTTCTAACCTTCAGAATGGTGAAAACATAAATTCTTGCTCTTGCTCTCTCCTCCTGCTGCCTAAGATGCTGAAAGGAAAGAAGGCCAAGGGAAAAAATGTGGCTCCGGCCCTTGGTACTGTGAAGAAGCAGGAGATCAAGAAAGTGGTGAATTCCCAGTTTGAGAAAAGTCCTAAGAATTTTGGAATTGAACAGGGCATCCAGCCCACGAGAGACTTCATCCGCTTTGTCAAATGGCCCCACTACATCCGGTTGCAGTGGCAGAAAGCCATCATCTATAAGCAGTTGAAAGTGTCTACTGTGATTAACTAGTTCACCCAAGCCCTTCACTGCCAAACAGCTACTCAGCTGCTTAAGCAGGCCCACAAGTACAGACCAGAGACAAAGCAAGAGAATAAGCAGAGGCTGTTGGCCCGGGGCTGAGAAGAAAGCTGCCAGCAAAGGGGAAGTCCCCCCTAGGAGACCACCAGACTTTCCAGCAGGAGTTAACACCGTTACCACCTTAGTGGAGAACAACAAAGCTCAGCTGGTGATGATTGCACATGATGTGGATTCCATCAAACTGGCTGTCTTCCTGCCTACACTGCATCGTAAAATGGGGGTCCCTGACTGCATTATCAAGGGGAAGGAAAGACTGGGACATCTAGTCCACAAGAAGACCTTCACCACTGTCACCTTTACACAGGTTAACTCGGAAGACAAAGGAGCTTTGGCTAAGCTGGTTGAAGATATCAAGACCAATTACATCGACAGATTCGAGGAGATCCACCGTCACTGGGGGGCAATGTCCTGGGTCCCATATCTGTGACTCGCATTGCCAAGCTTGAAAAGCAAAGGCTAAAGAACTTGCCACTAAAGTGGGTTAAATGTACACTGTTTAGGTTTCTGTACATAAAAATAATTAAAATAATACAAATTTTCCTTCAAAAAAATAAATTCTTGTTCTTTATAAATTACCCAGTTTCAGGTATTCTGCTGTAGCAGGACAAACAAACTGAAGAATATGCCTACTATTAGAAACTACTCTTTTTTGTCCCATAATAGGCAGTCTAGTTGAAATCTGTTACAAAGAGAATTAGTATTTCCTAAATTATCACATGCCTTACATGTTAGTTTGCCATGTAGATAAGATCCATCTATGGATCTCCTTTATTTCCTTAATAAATTCAGAAGAAATTTATTGAAGTAGGTTTAGTGCCGCTACAGATATCAAATAATATAATACTGCATGATAATGCTGCATAGCTCGTACTTATTGAACATTTATAATGTACCAGCTAGTATGCTAAGTATTTTGTACACCATTTTTTTAACTCTTGCAGTAACACTGGTAAGTAGGTAGTTCACTCCATTTTTTACAGGAAAACTGAACCTTAATAAACCTTAGTAAAGAAAGTGATACAGAGCAGAATTTTTAAAAAGTTCTTTATATACATACTTTTATCCAGTGTTTTCTATCTCTTAGAACATCAGTTTACTCCAAATAATTAAGAGAATTCCTATTTGTCCTCTCCTTCAGTTAGGGTGAAGATGTTGAAAAAATATGTGTTCTACCTAAACATAGATCCTTACAGTGGCCTTTCTGAAATTAATTTCTAAAACTGGCTACATTTTCATACCTTTTATTATAACAGGCATAATTGCTTGTACCTGTGGCGATTGGCAGAAGGATGCTCAATAAATAAATATTGTCTTACGATTTTCTTAAAGTTTTTTCCCCTCAACCCTTGATTAATTTTAGTAAATTTCTTAGGATTATTTTAAGAGAGAACTTTCAGATGTTCTGTTTATGTGATGAATACATTTATTAATTTGTGTGTATTGAAGGAGAACTGCATCCAAAGAATAAAGCCTATTTGATCATGGTAGATTAAATTTTGATGTGCTGCTAGATTTAATTTGCTACTATTTTGCTGAAGATTTTTGCATTCATGTTCATCAGGGATAACTGCCTAAAGTTCATTTTTTCACTGTGTCCCTGCCAGATTTGGTATCAGAATGGTTCTGGCCTCATAGAATGAGTTAGGGACTAGTCCTTCCTCCTTGATTTTTTAGAATAATTTTAGTAGGATTGCTACCAGGTCTTCTTTATACATCTGATAGGATTTGGTTGTGAGTTCATCTGGTCCAAAGCTTTTCCTAGTTGGTAAATCTTTTATTACAGATTTAACTTTGGAACCCATTAGTGATCTGTTTAGGATTTCAATTTCTTCCTGGTTCAATCTTGATATTGTATGTTTCCTGGAATTTATCAATTTCTTTTAGATTTTCTAGTTTGTGTGTATAGAGTTGTCCATAATAGTCTCAGAGGACTCCTTGTATTTCTGCAGGATTGGTGGGAGGGTCACCTTTGTCATTTCTGATTGTGTTTATTTGGATCTTCTCTCCCTTTTGTTAACCTAGCTAGCTTGATTTATTTATTCTTTCAAAAAACGAAGTTTCATTGATCTTTTGTGTAGATTTTGCATCTCAGCTTCATTCAGTTCAGCTCTGATTATGGATATTTCTTTTCTTCTGCTAGCTTTGGGGTTGGTTTGTTCTAGTTCTTCTAGTTCCTCTAGGTGTGATTTTAGGTTGTTAATTTGAGATCTAACTTCTTATTATTGTACTTTAAGTTCTGGGGTACATGTGCAGAACATGCAGGTTTGTTAAATAGGTATACATGTGCCATGGTGGTTGGCTGTATCTATCCCCCTGTCATCTACATTAGGTATTTCTCCTAATGTTAGCCCTCCCCAATCCCCCAATGCCCTGCTATCCCTCCCCAAGCCCCACAACCCGCATCCCTTGACAAGCCCTGGTATGTGACGTTCCCCTCTCTGTGTTCATGTGTTCTCATCGTTCAATACCCATTTATGAGTGAGAACATGCAGTGTTTGGTTTTCTGTTCTTGTGTCAGTTTGCTGAGAATGATGGTTTCCAGCTTCAACCATGTCCCTGCAAAGGACATGAACTCATCCTTTTTTAATGGCAGTATAGTATTCCATAGTGTTTATGTGCCACATTTTCTTTCTCCAGTCTATCATTGATGGGCATTGGGGTTGGTTCCAAGTCTTTGCTATTGTAAACAGTACCACAAGAAACATATGTGTGCATGTATCTTTATAATTGAATGCTTTATAATCCTTTAGGTATATACCCAGTAAAGGGATTGCTGGGTCAAATGGTATTTCTAGTTCTAGATCCTTGAGAAATGGCCACATTATCTTCCACAATGGTTGAACTAATAACTTTACACTGCCACCAACAGTGTAAAAGCATTCCTATTTCTCCACATCCTCTCCAGTATTTGTTGTCTCCTGATTTTTTAATGATCATGATTCTAACTGGCATGAGATGGTATCTCAATGTGGTTTTGATTTGCATTTCTCTAATGACCAGTGATGATGAGCTTTTCTTCATACGTTTGTTGGCTGCATAAATATCTTCTTTTGAGAAGTGTCTGTTCGTGTCCTTCATTCACTTTTTGATGGGGCTGATTTTTTCTTGTAAATTTATTTAAGTTCTTTATAGATTCCAGTTATTAGCCCTTTGTCAGATAGGTAGGTAGCAAAAATTTTTTCCCATTACATTTAAGGTTAATATTGTCATGTGTGAATTTGATCCTGCCTTTTTGATGCTAGGTGGTTGTTTTGCCCATTAGTTGATGCAGTTTCTTTATAGTGTTGGTGGTCTTTACCATTTGGTATCCTTTTACAATGGCTGGTACTCGTTATTCCTTTCCATGTTTAGTGCTTCTTTCAGGAGCTGTTGTAAGGCAGGCCTGGTGGTGACAAAATCTCTTAGCAGTTGCTTGTCTGTAAAGAATTTTATTTCTCCTTAACTTAAGAAGCTTAGTTTGGCTGGATATGAAATTCTGGTTTGGGAAAACTGGCTAGCCATATGCAGAAAGCAGAAACTGGATCCCTTCCTTACACCTTATACAAATATTAACTCTAGATGGATTAAATATTTAAACATAAGTCCTAACACCATATAAACCCTAGAAAAAAACCTATGCAAGGAAATTCAGGACTTGAACTCAGACATGAACCAAGCTTACCTAATAGACATCTACAGAACTCTTCACCCCTAATCCACAGAATATACATTCTTCTCAGCACCACATCACACTTACTCTAAAACTGACCACATAATTGGAAGTAAATCACTCCTCAGCAAATGCAAAAGTACGGAAATCATAACAGTTTTTCAGACCACAGAGCAATCAAATTAGAACTCAGGATTAAGAAACTCAATCAAAACCATACAACTACATGGAAACTGGACAACCTGTTCCTGAATGACTACTGAATAATGAAATGAAGGCAGAAATAAAGATGTACTCTTTAAAACTAATGAGAACGAAGACACAACATACCAGAATATCTGGGACACTTTTAAAGCAGTGTCTATCACTGGCAGTGGGAGTACTGAAGTCTCACACTACTATTGGATGGCTATTTAAGTCTCTTCATAGGTCTCTAAGAACTTGTTTTATAAATCTGAACGCTCCAGTATTGGATGCATATATATTTATGATAGTTAAGTTTTATTATTGAATTAAATCATTTATCATTAAAAACAAAATACACATGATCCTCTTAATAAAGGCAGAAAAAGTTTTTGATAAAATTCAGCATTTCTTCATGCTAAAAACCCTAAACTTTAATACAACAAAGGATCATACCTCAAAGTAATAAAAGCCATTTATGACAAATTTACAGCCAACATCCTATTAAAGGTTAAAGCAGGAAACATTCCCCTTGAGAACCGAAACAAGAGAAAGATGCCCACTCTCACCAGTTCTTTCAGTATAAACTGGAACTTCTAGCCAGAGAAATCAATCAAAGTAAAGAAATAAAAGGCATCCAAATAAGAAAAGAAAAAGTCAAACTATCTCTCTTAATTAATGATATCATTCTATACCCAGCAAACCATAAAGACTCCACCAAAAGCCTCCTAAAAAGTAATGAAATAAAGATATACCATATCAGAGTCTCTGGGACACAGCTCAAGTTAAGAGCAGTGTTTATAGCTCTAAATGCCTAAATTAAAAAAATTAGAAAGATCTCAAATTAACAACCTAGAGGAACTAGAAAAACTAGAGCAAACCAACCCCAAAGCTAGCAAAGAAAATAAATAATATACATCAAAGTTTCAGGATACAAAATCAACATACAAAAATTAGTAGCCTTTCTACACACCAGTAATGTCCAAGCAGAGAGCCAAATCAAGAACACAATCTCAGTCACAATAGCCACAAATAGAATAAAATATTTAGAAATACAGCCAAGGGAGGAGGTAAAAGATCTCTACAGTGAGAATTACAAAACACTTCTGAAGAAATCAGAGACATCACAAACCAATGGAAACACATTCCATGCTCATGGGTAGGAAGAATAAGTATTATTAAAATGGCCATCCTGCCCAAAGCATTTTACAGATTCAATGCTATTCCTATCAAACTACTGATGACATTTTTTTCACAGAACTAGAAAAAACTATTGTAAAATGTATGTGAAACCAAAATGGAGCCCAAATAGCCAAAGTTATCCTAAGCAACAAGAACAAGGCCAGAAGCATCACACTACTTGATGTAAAACTATATGCTACAGTAAACAAAATATTATGGTACTGGTACAAAAGTAGACACAATGTAACAGGTTAGAGAAATCATAAATAAAGTTACACATCTATAACCATCTGATCTTTGACAAAGTAGACAAAAACAAGCAATGGGAAGAGGAATTTCTCTTCAATAAATTGTGCTGGGATAAGTGACTGGCCATATGCAGAAAATTAAAACTGGACCTCTTCCTTTCTTTCTTTTTTTGGGGGGAGTGGGGGAGTTTCACATTTGTTGCCCAGGCTAGAGGGTGATGGTGCAATCTTGGCCCACCACAACCTCTGACTCCTGGGTTCAAGCAATTCTCCTATCTCAGCCTCCTTAATAGCTGGAATTACAGTTGCCCACCACCATACCCAGCTAAACGGTTTTTTTTTTGTTTTTTTTTGTTTTTTGTTTTTTGTTTTTTTAAGTAGAGACAGTTTTTAACCATGTTGAGCAGGCTGGTCTCAAACTCCTGACCTCATGTGATCCACCTGCCTCAGCCTCCAAAAGTGCTGGGATTAGAAACATGAGCCACCACACCTGGCCCTTCCTTTCAACATACATAAAAATTAACTCAAGATGGACTAAAGACTTAAATCTAAGACCTAAAGCTATAAAAACCTTAGAAGAAAATCTAAGATATGCTATTCTGGACATAGACATTGGCAAATATTTTATGATGAAGTCTCCAAAAGCAGCTCCAACAAAAGAAAATCAGAATAGTAGTACTTTATTATACTAAAGAGCTTTTGAACAGCAAAGAAACTATCAGCAGAATAATATACAATCTACAGAATGGGAGAAAGTATTTGCAAATTATACATCTGACAAAGGTCTAATATCCAGAACCTGCAAGGAACGTAAACAAATCAACTGGCAAAAACAGACGCTTCTCAAAAAAAAGACAAGCACATGTCCAACAAGCAGATGAGACGACACCCAATATCACTAATGATAAGAGAACTGTCAATCAAATCCACAACGAGATGCCATCTCAATCCAGTCAGAATAGCTTTTATAAAACATTCAAAAAATAACACGTATTGGTGGGGTTGCAGAGAAAGGGGAACGCTAACATACTGCTGGTGGGAATGTAAATTAGTTCAGCCACTGTGGAAAGCATTTTGGAGATTTCTCAAAGAAGTGAAGCAAAACTATTTGACCAGCAGTCTCACTATTGGGTATATACCCAAAGAAATATAAATTGTTCTACCAAAGAGACACAAGCATTCATAAGTTCATCACAGCACTATGCATGATAGCAAACATATGGAATCACCTAGATACCCATCAACAGTGGACTGTATAAAGAAAATGTGGTACATATACACCATGGAGTACAACACAGCCATAAACAAAGAACAAAATAATGTTATTGGCAGCAACATGGATGCAGCTGGAGGCCATTATTCTAAGTGAATTAATGCAGGAACAGAGAACCAAATACTGCATATTGTCACTTATAAGTAGAAGCTAAACATTTAGTATACACGGACACAAAAAAGGGGACAACAGACACAGGGCCTACCTGAGGGTGAAGAATACTAGGAGAGCAAGGTTCAAAAAACTACCTATCAAGTACTATGCTTACTACCTGGGTGATGAAATCAGTTGTACACCAAACCTCAGAGACACACAATTTATCCATGTAACAAACCTGAACATATAACCCTGAATCCAAAATAAAAGTTGAAAAAAAAAAAGAGATCTGAACTTAGAAGATATTCTATAAACGAAAAGTGAAGGGAACAGGAAAATGAGCCTTCCCTTTAATACATACAATTTAAGAGACTTATATATTGGTCTCTTTTCATGCTGTTATGAAGAAATACATCAAACTGGGTAATTTATACAGAAAAAAGGGATTAATTGACTAAAAGTTCTGCATGGCTGGGGACCTCTCAGTAAACTTACAATCAAGGCAGAAGGCACCTCTTCACAGGGTGGCAGGAGACAGAATGAGTGCCCAGTGAAGGTGGATGCCCTTTTAAAAACCATCAGATCTTGTGAGAAATGAGACTCACAATCATGAGAACAGGATAGGAAAAACCTCTCCCATTAGTCAACTGTCTCCACCTGGTCCCTCCCACAACATATGGGGATTATGGGAACTACAAGTCAAGGTGAAATTTGTGCAGAGGGGACACAGCCGAACCATATAACCTATATGGTCATTCCTGCACAGCACACAATAAAGTAAAAACAATGGTATGTATTTCCTAGGAAAGGTAGCTGTTCAGATTGTTTCTAGCTGATTCCCCCACTGTTAGTTGTAAAACTTGTCTCATCTCACACTGAAAATATGGCTTGTAAAGTGTTTGTGAAGTAGCAGGTTGTAAAGCAAGCTAGGAGGGGCTGATTTGTGCATTTGACTGTGTCCCTCCATACTTTTGTATAACATGTTGGATCTTCCTTCATGGAAAAGTGGGTGGATAGAGAAGAACAGGTCATATTAATGTAGCAGCAGCAAAGTAGCTTCCAATGGGCAGAACTCAAATCTGTCACCTGCAAGCAACCCACAACAATCTTTAGTTGAAGCTTAGTTTTATACTTCTATTAAAAATATAAAAGTTGAATTTAATCTATAATTTATTCTTCCCTATTTTATTATATTATAAAAATTTAAATTGGCCTCATATAATGCTTTTCTCTTCCATGCATAATGAGAACATTTTCCTTGGGCAGAATTACTCTTCTTTAGACAAGTGTGAAGAAGTTTTGCTAATTGACAGATGTTACATAAATGGGCACAATAAGTATTGCTGTCGTTATTGTTTGTGATAATCTTAAATACCAACATCTTTCATTTTTAAAAATAAACATATTGACACCTCTTTACATAAGTAAATTAATGTTCTGTATAGACACACAGGAGTCAAAGCCTCAAATATCTATGAATAGAGAGGCAAAGAGAAGATGGACTTAACAGCTCATACATCTCATGATTTTAACTTTACATCAAGAAGTAACTTACTGTCTCTTTTCTAAAAGAGGTTGATGTTTTTATTCATCATCTTTATTTTTGATTAGTAAAATATTATTTATCTATTGAAGACAATATGCAAAATTCAGAAAAACTTAAAGGTAGAAAATTAAACCACTCTTAAGGATCAGTACCATTAATGCTTCGGTATACTTGATAAAGCTTTTTCATTTGAGTACATAAAAATGATTCTGCCTTCTCCAACTATAAATTATATTAGACATGTTGTTCCTCCACAGCCTACTTTACTTAATATAGCTATTAGAATATTCCATGTTATTAATTATTGTACTATAACATGAATTGTGATATTATGTTCCAGTACATGACTGTAGTACAGGACTAATCATAGACTATTCTTAAATAAGTGTTCTACACTGTTAGAAAATTGCTAAATATTTGTTTCAATTTTTTTATAATCATAAATAATCCCATAGTGTAACTCCTTACGTGCAAAACATCCTCCATATTTGTATCACTAGTAGGATACACAGCCCTTAACAGTCATAGCTTTCCTGGGTTTCCTGAGGTAACATAAAGATAGCAAGGACCAGTCTTGTTTACTAAAACTCATGAGGAGCGTCTTCATTATGCCTGTCCCTATCCCTGGTATATCCAGTATGATATATCAGGGCCAACTGAAGGGAATAGATTTCCCAAGTTGTTCACACGCAATGACAGTATTTTTCAATTCTCTCTCTTAATTCAGTGCTCTACCTTCACAACACAAATCCTCATAACCATAAAAATTCAAGTCAGAATCCAGAGAAGCAGCAATGGGATAATTTTTGGTGTATTTTTCAGAGGCCCCATCTGGGGCACGTTCTTTACTTTGAAGTCGTTTAATATTTACCAATTGACCTGATAAACAATCTCCTTATATCAAGTAGTCTACCACCTATCAGAATAAGTTAAGTACTATATAGCAAATAGGGTAAAGATGAGAGATCTTATTGTTGTCTTTTTACGATGGGGTCTTGCTATGTTGCCCAGGTTAGTCTCCTGGCTCAAGTAATCCTCCTGCCTCAGCCTCTTGACTAGCTGGGACAACAGGTGTGCACCACTGCACCCAGCTTGCAATATCCTGTTTTAAAGTGTCCAAAATAGTATATAAATCAACCAAGCTATAATAGGAGTCAAAAGTGACAACAGAATGCTATTAAAACCATGGCCACAGTCTTTGAAAAGAAAATGTAGATGTTAATAAAGTTATTTTTCCTGTTCCAGGTAAAGAGGACTAATGTAATAAATCATGGACAAAACCACCTAGCATCCTGCCCTTAAACCTGGGTCATCAAGCCCCCACTCTGAGGTCCCTTACTTTACAGAGAGTCAATATAGGTTTTCTCTTCCCTGTCTTTATAATAAAAGCAAAGGGTTAAGACACTGTAGTCTTCCAGATTCTGAGTCTTTCCTCGCCTTCTGGGTCATATTCTTGGCACAGAGGACTCCAAATTCCATGCCTGAATAGCCATAAACCTGCCTCCGAAGCTTGTGCTGGTTTCTTTTCAGCACACATTTCTTCAGGTGAACATATTCTTAAGTCTGAGGCAGAGTGAAGAGGCGTCTGTTTGGGGGAACAGATGGCGCTTGGACCTGAATTCTAGAATGTCCACCAGATATGGATGAGGCATGTTATAAAGAAAAAAAGGCAAAGGGTGCAGTTGGGAACCTCCATGTACTCTTGTCTAAGGCTCTGCAAATGTTAGAAGCAGCCTGCTCCTCTGAACTCTTACACTTAGTGACAAGTATACTTTACATCATTTTTAATTTCAGCATTATTCTTCTTGAGCCTGGAGATTCTTCTTTTAGGAAAAGAGTCAATGTAAATGTGTAAATGTGCTATACACTTTTAAAACCAACCTTTAGGACAGAAATTGTGAGACTGCAGTACCCTACCCCTTTATAAACCATAACTCAGAGGTCTGCAAGTGAGAGTCAATGTTTTCAGAGGTACTACAAAAATTCTCTTGTATTAAACATGGGAAAGGATGTCTGCAGTTTGCAAAGTTTCAGCAAGGTATTCTAGCAGCCACTTACAGGAAGGACACTTGATCTATGTCCCAAGATCAGGTTACTGTTCATTGCATTTGACTCCTACACACAGTCATTCTGTTTGCATCCCTCCCTCTCCATGTGACTACAAGTCACATGTTTACTGAGATGGGAGGTGTAGTCGGTTGAATTATTTCCCCTCAAAAATATATTTTGAAGTGCTAACTCCAAGTACCTGTAAATGTTACCATCTTTGAAGGTAGGGTCATTGCAGAAGTAATCAAGTAAAATGAGGCCATTTTGGAGTACAGCAAGCCCTAAATCCAATAATTCTTGTTCTTATAAGAAAACAGGACTCACAAAGATCCAGGGAAATCAGATGGAGGCAGAAATTGCAGTGATGCAACTACAAGTCAGGGATGACCAAGGACTGCTGAGATCACCAGAAGGTAAAAAGAGGCAACTAAGAATTCTTCAGTAGAGCTCTCAGCGACAGCATGGTCTTGTTAACAGCTTGATTTCAGACTTCTAAACTGGAGAACTGTGATACAATAAATTCGTGTTGTTTTAAGCCACCAAATTTGAGGTAATTTGTTACAGCAGCCCCAGGAAATTAATACAAGGGCACGATTCTCCTCTAAAACCTCCCCGCAGAATAGTCCTATGCCACATCTCCTACTTCTATCTTCCCTTTCTTCCGAGGTGTACTCACAGGTTTTCTTTTGTTAAATATTTCACTTCTAGTCACTTCAAAGAAGTAGGCTGGTGATGTGGGAGAGCAAGATGGGGGCAACAAAATCAGTAAACATAGAAGAATGAGAATTTTCTAAAAATCACTCACTGGCTAAGTGTATTTCTCTACTTAGTTGACGAAAGCTTCACAATAATGCTGGGAGGTAGACATTTTTAAATCCCTCTATTAAGAAGAGAAGTCTATGGCTCAGAAAGTTTAAATTGCTTAAACTTAAGCACACTGTCATCCAGCTGAAAAAAAAATAAGAGCTGGGAGTTGAACTGAAACTTAACTCCATAAAAAAGGGTTCCCAAAACCTTCTGGTTATATTAATGTACAAGTAATATTGGTAGTTTTTCCCTTTTGAAAATGAGTTTGTAGCCGGGCACAGTGGCTCATGCTTGTAATCCCAGCACTTTGGCAGGCCGAAGCAGGCAGCTCACAAGGTCAGGAGTTTGAGACCAGCATGGCCAACATGGTAAAACCCTGTCTCTACTAAAAATA
>CAUYLG010051967.1:0-142412 GCA_963573385.1 Cacajao melanocephalus | reverse complement strand
TAAAAATACAAAAAATTAGTTGAGCATGGTGGTGGCACGCCTGTAGTCCCAGCTACTTGGGAGGCTGAGGCAGGAGAATTGCTTGAACCCGGGAGGTGGAGGTTGCAGTGAGCCAAGATTGCACCATTGCACTCCAGCCTGGAAACAGAGTGAGCCTCTGTCTCAAAAAAAAAAAAAAAAAAAAAAGGGAGGGTAAGCTGGGTGTGGTGGCTCATACCTATAATCCCAGCACTTTGGGAGGCTGAGCCAGGGATATCCCTGGAGGCCAGGAGTTGGAGACCAGCCTGAGCAACATGGTAAAATTCTGTCTCTACCAAAAATACAAAAAAATTAGTCGGGCATGGTGGCATGTGCCTGTAGTCCCAGCTACTCAGGAGGCTGAGGTGGGAGGATTACTTGAGCCCAGGAAGTTGAGGTTGCAGGGAGCCATTATTGCACCACTGCACTCCAGCCTGGACTTTGAGAGTGCGCTCCTGTCTCAAAAAAAAAAAAAAAAAAAAAAAGTGGCAGAATTCACAAATTAAAAGTCATGGCCGGGCTCCGTGGCCCACACCTGTAATCCCAGCACTTTGGGAGGCTGAGGTGGGTGGATCACTTGAGGTCAGGAGTTCAAGATAGCCTGGCCAACATGGAGAAACCCCGTCTCTACTAAAATACAAAAATTATCTGGGGCTTGATGGCACACACCTGTAATTTCAGCTACTCGGGAGGCTGAGGCAGGAGAATAGCCTGCACCCAGGAGGCAGAGGTTGCAGTGAGCCGAGATCACCCCCTTGCACTCCAGCCTGGGTGACGGGGCGAGACTCCGTCTCAAAACAACAGCGACAACAAAAAATTAAAAGTCATGTCACAACGTTTACAAATTTATACCCTAAACCAAATAACATGCCTATTAAGTGTAATTATGATCCCAGTTTTCTAAAATAAAACAAAATGCCTTTGTATACAAAGGGGGAACACGGAAGGTGAAACACTAAATTGTTGGCAGTTGTAGGTTGTGGGTTTCTGGGTGATGTCTGGTTCCACCGTCTCTGTGACTTTGTGCAAGTCAGTTAGCCTTTCTGTGCCTCAGTTTCCTCATGTGTAGCATGTAAATGATAATGGTAGCTTCCTGACAGGGTTGCTATGAGCACTAAACGGGTTAATGCATGTAAAGTACTTATAAGAGTGTGTGGCACTCAATAAATCTTAGTGTTGCTATTATTATAAGTTTTCTTACAGACAGGCTTTTGAGTTTCCCTCTGTTTACCCAGGATACCAAGGGTTGTACTAAGAACATAGTGACACAGGAGAATATAGTCTGACATGGACAGACATTAAGATTATAAGGAACAAACAAGTGAAAATAGGTCAGACAAATCAAAGAATAAAGGCAGCACATATTATTCATGTTACATAAAACCAAGGAGCTGTTCCTCGTATATGATGAATTGAAGAAGTCTTGAAGTCATTGTACCTTGAGACAAAGTAGGGCCAAGTGAAAGTTCCACTTCTCCTGCCATTGGCCAAGAACATTTCATGGAGGAGATAGGATCTTAGAAGCCGAGGAAGAGGCGAACGTATTAGTGGGAGTTACCATTAGCAACGAACACCAAGCGGTGTCGCAGGAGGCTGCACCTCTGCAGCACAGTCAGCTCTGCATTGAAGGTGTGGAGGGTCTGGGGCACTGTTGCTCGTGGTGAATGCAGGGCTATTAAAGGCCAGAGGGCCCAGAGGCCTTTGCCTAGTTGAAGCCCTCTAGTATAATGCCAGACCCTTCTGGTATAAAGGACCATTTATTATCACCAGTAGGATTTTTCTTTGTAACTCTGGGCTAATTTGTGTAGGTAGAAGGTCTCCTGCAGAGAAATGTTGGTCTGTCATATATAAACACCAGCATCTGCAGCTAAGTTTCCCGTAAGGAAATGAGCTTGTTAATGGGTGGGGAAGGGAAGAACTGCTCACACACACAATCATGTGTAATTGTGTGTGTGTGTGTGTGTGACTGTGTGTGTGTAGATATGTACAGACAGCATTTTGCCAACACCCTGTTTCTGGTGTTTGCAATGATGTTTCCATACTTGGCTGCTTCACAGGTGTTTTCACTCACTTCGCCCCGGGCACCCAGGGGGTAAGTGTGGAACGCTCAGCAGGTAGCTATGGCCACGGCTCCATTCCACCTCCACCCTCCTCCTTGCCCTTCCTCTGCCCAGAGGGAGGAAACTGGCAGTGGATTCCAGAGAGGACTGGAGAGGGCTGCCCGAGCTTGCCCATCTTCCCAGACAGGGCTATGTCTAAGACCTGGCCACAGGCCACGTTCGAAGGAGCTCACCCATGACTCAGCTTGTGCTGTGAGAAATGAGGAGAAAGGGAGGGAGACATTTAAAACGTGGTCATCGATTGAATCTAATTAGAGCCATTTGACGTACTCCTAATAAACACCAAACTGTTTGTAGCAATTATCTTTGAATGACAGAATTAAGGAAAATTTAAAATTCTGTTTAATATTATTTTCTACAATATTTTAACTTTAGTTTTAATTTTCTTTTTTTTTTTGACACAGGGTCTCGCCCTGTCACCCAGGCTGCAGTACAGTGGCGCAATCATGGCTCACTGTAGCCTCAACTTCCCGAGCTCTAGCGATCCTCCCACCTCAGCTTCCCACGTAGCTGGGACCGCAGGTGTGCACCACCACACCTGGCTAAATTTTCATATTTTTGGTAAAGATAGGGTTTCATCATGTTGGCCAGACTGGTGTCGAACCCCTGGGTTCAAGCTGCCTCAACTCCCAAAGTGCTGAGATTACAGGCGTGAGCCACCGCGCCCAGCCTACAAGGCTTGTATTTTTGTTACAAGGATGTATTTCTTTTACCATCAGAAAAAGAGAAAAATATTGAAATAAGTAAAGCACAAATCTACAAAGTATCCCCCCCCAGTTAACTTGCTGTGGATGACAGATGAGAATAACAAAGCTAAATCTTAGACTTTGTGGGGGGTCATAGCCCCTAAGAAAAGAGTAAGTGTCCTAGCTACAGTGCAAGCCATCGTGCATTGAGCAGCAGAGCTGTGTGAGACTTCATAGCATGATCTCTGCAACGTACTGCAAGTGGGGGATTATTATTCCCCATTTACTGGTGATGAAACAACTCAGAGACATTAAGAGACTTGTCAAGATGCCACTCATGTTCATGGCTTCATTGAGATTTGAATCATGACTTGCCTCAGCAGAGTTGGGGGACTAGGAGCACTCGGTCCCAGCAAGTCTGGAAGTGTGGAGGCCCACCCAGCCCCACCACTGCACTTGGCCTCCTGCCTCTCCTCAGCTTGGTCAGACCTGCACCCCAGCATGCCCAAGAGGGCTCACATTCCTCCCCGAGATGCCCCCACTGATTCACAAGGGCATCAGTGTTCCCATTGCCCATCTCTGGGCACAGGAGCGGCTGTGCACTCAGGATACCTCTGATGCCAAGGTTTGCACAGCTCTGGCCCAGCCCGCCTCCTTCTGCCCAGCTGCCAGGGCCCGATGCTCAGCCCTCCCCTGCCTGGTTTCTGAGTCTGAGGAATGTGCCCAGAAGCAAGTTGGCACTGAGATTCACATTTACTCCTTTACTCCTTCTGAACACCTGAGCCACTGGGGGGTCTTGGCTACCTTCAAGCATCAATTCCTTAGGTGTGAATTTCTCAGTGATCCTGGGAGGTCCTTGAAGCTGGGTCCTTCTGGGAGACATGCAATGAAGGTGGTCAAGGCTATGAGGGGAAACAGTGGGTCAAGATAACGAGGGTAATGGAGATAGAGGTTTTACAAAATGGGTGGAGGCCACGTGCAGTGGCTCAGGCCTGTAATCCTAGCACTTTGAAAGGCCGAGGGGGGAGGATTGCCTGAGCTCAGGAGTTTGAGACCAGCCTGGGCAACATGGTGAAACCCCATCTCTACTAAAATACAGCTGGGCATAGGTGGTGCACACTTGTCCCAGCTACTCAGGAGGCTGAGGCGGGAGAATCACTTGAACTCAGGAGGCGGAGGTTGCAGTGAGCTGAGATCGCACCACTGCACTCCAGCCTGGATGAAGAGCGAGACTCAAAAAATAAATAAATAATAAAATTAAATTAAAGTAAAAATGGGTGGAGTGGAGAAATGGTATGAAATTGGATGGCAAGGCGGGTGGCAGAAATTTTTTGGGTGTGTGTGTGTGTGTGTGTGTTGTGTGTTTGTATTTTGAGACAGAGTCTCCCTCTGCTGCCCAGGCTGGAGTGCATGGCATGATCATAGCTCACCGCAGCCTTGACCTCCCGAGCTCAGGCAATCTTCCCACCTCGGCCTCCCAAAGTGCTGGGATTACAAGCATGAGCCACCATGCCTGGCCCAGAATTGTTGTACATTTCTTTTTTTCTATTTGTTAAGGTTGTTCTAATGCTCACATAAGCTTAAAAAATCAATCTTGAGTTTTCAAAGGGTGAAAACAAGATATGTAGAAATTTCTCTGAACTCTCAATAGTTAAAACAGTCCCAATTCCTTTGATAGGGAGATTTCTGTCCTTTGAAAGATGTGTCCATCTTGACTGGAAGGCTTATTATTCAGCTGTCTTCTCCCTGGGATTTGCTGTCTATTGCATTTGCAGAATCTGGTAGAAGAGCCAGCACATTGTGAATGCTCAGTATTATTTGTTGAATAAATGCATGAACTGGGTTTGCATCCTCATTTAGAATACATGTAAGTAGGTTGGTGCTTTTCGTATTATTTACTATGAATTTAAAAATATATATTTTTAAAAATTAGCTTTTAAAAAATAAATAGCCAGGTGCAGTGGCTCACACCTGTAATCCCAGGACTTTCGGAGGTAGAGGTAGGCAGATCGCTTGAGCCCAGAAGTTCTTTGGAGACCAGCCTGACCAACATGGCGAAACCAAATACAAAAAATTATCTGGGCGTGGTGGCAGGTGCCTGTAATCCCAGCTACTTGGGAGGCTGAGGCAGGAGAATCGCTTGAACCTGAGAGGTGGAGGTTGCAGTGAGCCAAGATCAGCCTGAGCCACTGCGTGCAACTCTGTCTCAAAAAAGTAAATAAATAAAATGATTTCCATGGGAATAAGAGAGTAGAGCTAAGCCAGTTTATTTATCTGTCTGACTTGATAAACATCATTTTAAGGTACTGACATCCCCAAATGAAGCCAGTAGCAGTCCCTTAATTAAATAATCATTTGATTAAGAACAGATGTGTCCCTTCAGATGCAATGTCCTGTGTGGTGATGATTGAGGAGCCCCGTGCAGAAGGTATGCTGGAGGCTTCCACACTCAACAGTGATGACACGGGAGAACGGCAGTCAGACACCGGCAATCGACTCCAGAAACTCCTCAGAGCAGCTTTACTGAGCCATCATTCACATGCCACACAATTCACCTATTTAAAGTGAAAAACTACTGTAGACTAGTCATGCCCAGCAGAACCATGTACATGTCCCTGACAGAATGGGAGTTTAAAAACTGCTCCTTCCCCGTAGATAGTGTGTGAAGTGCTGCTCTAGAGGCTGGCAGGCTCGGCTGTGTGTGATGGGGAGAGGGCTGAGGCACCTGCTGAAAATCTGCATCCAGGACACTGGGATACCCAGCCGTCCTCCCACTTTGATTCCCGAAAACTGGCAGCTAGGCTTGTACCCTCCCCCAATACCTATCCCCAAACACAAGTCTAGAAGATTCCTATCAGAAAAGACTACCTTGGGGCTAGGAATAGTGAATGTGCTTGTAGTCCCAGCTATCTGGGAGGCTGAGGCTGAAGGATCAATTACTTGAGCCCAGAAATTCAACGCTGCAGTGAGCTATGTGTGCACCACGGCACTCCAGCCAGAGAGACAAAAATAAAAAACAAAAAAGATGACAGCTTTTTTTCCGGAGCTTTCTCCGCGCTGCCAAACCCGTTTTCTTTCTGGTGGCCTCCGGACTTGAAACAGCCGTGGCGAGGCCGGATAATGGTCAGGAATCAGCGGCGGAAGTGGTGGTGAAAGTAGCAGTTTGGCCCAGGCCGCCGAGGGGCCTCCTTAGAGGGGCCTTGCCCGCTCCGCTTGGTCCGCTGGGGCCGCGCGGGTCCTCCTGGCGCGGCCAGGTCCCAAATGCCACTGGAGCTGTCACTGCGACGGCGCTGGGCCAGGAGCCCTTTCGAGAGCTGTCGTAAGGGCGCTTTCTCACGATTTTTGCAAACACGGAGATTACCGCTTCATCTTCCTCCAAAGCAATCTTTGTGACTTTTTTTTTTTTTCCTGAAACAACGAATTTTCGCCGTTCGAGTTGATTGTGGTCCTTGGTCCCCCCATCTCCTGGACCTGGCGAGTGCGGCGCGTGCTGGCCTGCACCTCCCCACAGAGCTTCAAAGCGGGCGTATAGGAAGAAAGAATGGAGGCTTTGAAAGTCTTGCCCTGTTGCACAGTCTGGAGTGCAGCGGCGCAATCTCGGCTCACTGCAACCTCCGCCTCCCGGGTTCAAGCGATTCTCCTGCCTCAGCCTCTCGAGTAGCTGGGTTTACCGGTGCCCGCCACCACGTCCGGCGAATTTTTGCTATCTTTTTAGCAGAGACGGGGTTTCACCGTGTTGGGCAGCCTGGTCTGGAACTCCTGACCTCGTGATCCGCCCGCCTTGGCCTCCCAAAGTGCTGAGATTACAGGTGTGAGCCACCGCGCCCGGTGAATATGTAGCCAAGTTTTATATATTGCAGTTGTTCATGTCTTTTAGTCTCTTTGCGACTTTTTAGCCTCTTTACAACTAGCAGTCGCTGTTTATTCGTTATGTTGTCTTTTTTTTGCCGAGTCACTCGTGCTTTAAGAAAGTTAAACATTTTGGTAGTTCTGACTGTATTCTGTGCTGTGTTGAAATGCATCCTTCATTTCTTGGTATACCCTGTAAATGGATGAGTGTCTGAATGGCTGATTAAGGCACAGCGAAAAAATCAGCTTAGGGCTGCTCTTAGGGAGGTTGTAAACTACTGGAGGAGGGTGTCATGTAACCAAGCAAGTAAATGTATTACAGATTGATGGGGGTCTGTAAGTAAAGTAGAGAACAGAATGATTTTCTCTGTCTTTCTGTGGAATAGGCAACGCTAAGACAAGAGTGATATTCAAGCCGAGAACAAAAATATGGTATGATTTAGCCACCGTGAAGGAGAAGGAAATAAGAGCTGGGTAAAGCATTCTGTGAACTGGCTGACTCCGTTTCTAGGATGAGAGAGAGGAACGCATCACACATCAGAAATTACTCCCAGGTTTGACCTAGTCAGTATTCTTTCTTTGATTGGGGAAATAATTTGATAGGATAATTAAATCTTCAATATATGACTGGCAGGAAAAACCAAGTGATATCTTTTTCTTTTTCTTTCTTTTTTTTTTTTTTGAGACAGTTTTGCTGTTGCCCAGGCTCCAGTGCAATGGAACTATCTCAGCTCACTGTAACCTCTGCCTCCTGGGTTTTCAAGCCATCCTCCTGCCTCAGCCACCCTAGTAGCTGAGATTGCAAGCATGTGCCACCACACCTGGCTATTTTTTTTTTTTTTTTTTTTTTTTTTTTTTTTTTGCGTTGGTTTCACCATGTTGGCCAGGCTGGTCTCAGACTTCTGACCTTACATGCTCTGCCCACCTCAGCCTCCCAAAGTGCTGGGATTGCTGCAGGTGTGAGCCGCTGTGCCCAGCCAAAGTAAGTTATATCTGACAAATGATGTAAATCAAGGGAAAATAGGAGAAGCATAAGGGATTAATGAGAATCAGTGGCAGAGCATTGAAAAATAAGCTCTCCATGAAAGTTAACTGATGTAAATTATCAGTCTTAGGAAATGTGTATATTAATAAACAGAGAAACAAAATCTCTTTCAGTGTTTTTTTTTTTTTTCAGTTCACTTTTGGGCTCCTACCTAAATTAGTCCTTTGCTTCCCTGCAGGAATATCCAGACTAAGCGCTCTGTGTGACTCCTTATAGACACTTACCCATCTGGAGGTTGGGTTGATACACTCCATATAAGTAAGTGACCAGAAAACTCACCTGCCAATGTGGGCTGCCAAAAAATGTGAAGGGGCCATATGGCCTGGAAATACAACAGATCTTAGAATAATGTCTGTTAATTATAATGTCAATGAGGGAAAAAAATCAATTTCCAGTAGGGCCACTCTGTAGATTCTGCATGTTCTTCCCATGTCTGCATGGGTTTTCTCTGGGGACTCTGGTTTCTTCCCACATCCCAGAGATACACCTGTTAGCTTCATCAGCATGTCTAAATTGTCCCACTATGAATGTGTATGTGTGAAAGAGTTTGAGAGAGTGCCTCCTGCCCTGGAATGGCGTCCTGTGCAGGGTTGATTCCCCCCTTATGCGCTATTAGTATGAGCTCTGGCCATTTTCATCCTGCAACTGGAATAAGCGGATTGGAGAATGAATGAATGAATACAAAATATTGTAAACTAAAAATTCCTAAAACATTTGATAATGATACAAATGTACAACAATAAATGATACCACTTAGCAAGTTTGAAAAAAAAAAAAGATGACATAACCTAGAGAGACAACATGAAAACACTGACATCTGGAGTCTACTCAGCAACGAAGCTAACACTGCATTTCTGCAGTGAACTTGCCCAGTGGATGAGCTCCACTCATGCACGTAAAGCTTAACATAACCTTGAAGATGAGGGCTTTGTTTTTTGAATGGGTTTTATATGAATACGGTTCAGAACTCAAAAAATTCAAAAGGTACAATGAAAAGATCCACTGTGTCTTTCACGACTTAGTTCCCCTTCCAGTAAGCTTTTTAGTGCCTCACCTTTAACGTACACAGAAAGCCTACATGAAAGATGGAGACCAAAATAAAGAAATAGGGGAGAGAGAGACAATATAGGAAGCAGAAGAAAAGTTCAACAAAGGAAAAGAATAAATAATATCTCCAGAGAAAAAGGAGAAGCTATTCCAACAATGAAATAAGAATTGTGTCCTGTTTTATTTATTATTTTTAAAAATTACTAATAGAAATGGGGGCTTGCTATGTTGCCCAGGCTGGTCTAGAACTCCTGGCCTCAAGCAATCTTCTGGCCTTGGCTTCCCAAAGTGCTGGGATTACAGGCATGAGCCACCTTGTCCAGCCAATATTGTATTTCAAAAAGGAGTATTTGGAGATCAAAGAAAAGATAACTCTTGGAAACTAAAAATATGAAGTTAAAAATATAAAAATTAAAAACTCAAGCTAGAAAAACGTTTATAAAATCTCATGGAAAGTAAAACAGAAAGGTAAGGAGAGAAAAAAATTAGACACAAAAGACAAAGAATCACGTCAGAAGATCCAACATCGTAACACTGAGCGTTCAAGATGGGTGGAACAAAGAAAAGAAAAAGGACAAAATTTCTAAATAAACATTCAAGTTTTTTTTTCTAGAGCAGAGAACATCAATTTTGGTGTCAAAAGGACTCAGCAAGCGTCCAGTATAATGAACGAGGGACAGCTTACCCCGAGGCACATGATTGTCAACTTTAGGAACTGGAGGTCAGAGGGAATCTAAAAGCTTCCAGACATGAGCTCCAGAGAAGAGAGAAGTGAATGGTGCTAGATATCACAGCAGTCACACTAGAAGCTACAATTCTGTGCTCAACCCACTAGCAGTCGCGGAAAGACGATTTAGATAAGTTAGTCCATAAAAATCTTCCTTCCTTTGCTCACTTTCTTAGGGAGTTCCTGGCATATGTGTGCCACCAACATCAAGGAAAAAGACATGGAACTCACAGGACTGTGGGGCGAGTTTGCTTTGGCACTAAGCAGAACACAGGGGATAGGAAGAAAGTGGAGCAAAGGAAGGGAGGGAGAGAGGACGACACTCTGAATTGAGTGCATGGAGAACGAAGTTGGGAGACCGAGAGGGCAAGTAGAAAGACTTTGGAATTACAATCTCAGGAAGAGTTCCTGGAGCCATGGCAAGTGGTGGCTTTGCACCAAATTACAAAAACAAGTGCAGAACCAAAAACACAGAAAGTGCAATATCCTAGGAAACAGGTTCAGCTCTACTCCATGAGCCTGTCGGGTTACTCAGCCCAGGTGTTGACACAGGAAAGCCATGAAGAAAACCCCTCTCAGGTGTGGCCATTGGCTGTGCGTGAGTGATTGACAGTCAGATCCGGTATGATGCTTGGCTAGTGGAACGCTGAGCTAATGCCACCTTTTCAGTAGAGCAAGCATTCCGCCCCAGCACTCAGGAAGCAGGTCAGGAGGAGATACCCTGTGTGAGCAGCTCCGAATTGCTTTTTCAGGCAGAAACCTGCAGCCCATAGGACTGGGGGTGGAAGGGGAATGGGGATGACAGGAGGCTGGGGGCCCACTGCGGGGTGGAGATAGGAAATCACATCCTCAGTCTTGGCAGGAGCAAAGTTGCCTGTCGCATAGTTTTTTCCTGGCTCCCGTCCTTTGGCAGTCAGCCTCCTTCTTTGTGTTGGGGGTTCCGTTGACTTTCCAATGCAAGCAAATTTGAACGGCAGCTGGGGTTTAAAAGGAAAAAGGAAATGTGCTTGCAGAAGCTGGTGTCCCATCCGGGCCCTCTGTGTGCTGTGGCTGGATGGAGGACGAGTATCCAAGGTCTGGATCCTCCCTAGGAGCTAGCGGTCATTATTTTTGAATTGTCCACCAATTGCATGGCAACCCTTAAGAGTCTTTACCAAGCACACCAGCCCTCCAACAATTTATATGATAGAATCCTCGGTCCTTTAGACGATCTTTAGGAATCTTATCCTATTATCTAAGCAACAACAAACTGCTCCATCATCCAACGGCTATCCTTGTGAAGGCTGACCATAGTCATCAACTCTGCTGCCACCACCACAGCAATAAAAGCCAAAGGTTACCCTTGAATAATAGCAGACACTCAATAATGTGCTTATTACCCGCCTGGCACGTTTCTAAGTACATATGTTAATTCATCTCATTCTCACAACAACTTCATGGGGTCAGATACAATTTCAATCCTCATTTTACAGATGAGAAAGCTGAGACATAAATGAGACATTCAATGAGATTAGACAACTAGCAAATGGCAGAACTGGGAGTCACACCCAGGCAGCCTGGCTCCAGCTCCTGCCCTTTAGCCACTGTACCCAAGCCATGACACAGGGGCAGCTTGGTGTCATGACAAGGTGTCAGCAAACAGTCCTGCTAGCTAATCCCATCTCAGCCCTCACTAGCCAGCTGACTTCAGCTCAATATTATAACTTAGCAATGGGTGAGGTGCAAGAGCCAAGGCGTCAGAGGAAAAGACCTGGATCCTAGGTCCTGCCACCTGGAAAAGAAAGACACTGATGCTGATTGAACGCTGAGTGCATGTCAGGTCCATGTTTAATCTTCCCAGCCAGCCTGTGTGACCTTAGGCAAGTCACTGTCCCTCGCTGGGTCTCTGTTTTCTAATATGGATGGACCAGGTGCTTTTTGGGTTGTTGCTGTTCAATGCAATCTAGGCAACACTTGCTCACAGAAGAATTACTGCACTCACATCGTGCTACACTAGGTGCTGAAGGGACCACAGAGATGAGTAAAACGCAGACCTGGCCTTTGCAAGGCTCACAGCCCAATTCTCTTTTCCATTTGGTAAGTCCTTGTGAGCTGAGCAAGGCATTATTATCCCCCCTTTTAAAAAAACAATAGGGGAATTGTCCCGGCTACTTAGGAGGCTCAGGCAGAAGGATTGCTTGAGCCCAGGTTGAGGCTGCAGTGAGTCGGATGGCACCACTACACTCCAGCCTGGGCGACAGAGTGCGCAAAATCCCGTCTCAAAAAAAAAGTGCCAGACGCGGTGGCTCATGCCTGTAATCCTAGCATTTTGGGAGGCCGAGGCAGGCGGATCACCTGAGGTGGGGAGTTCTAGATCAGCCTGACCAACATGGAGAAACCCTGTCTCTGCTAAAAATACAAAATTAGTTGGGTGGGGTGATGCACGCCTGTAATCCCAGCTACTTGGGAGGCTGAGGCAGGAGAATCACTTGAACCTGGGAGGCGGAGGTTGTCGTGAGCTGAGATTGCAACGTTGCACTCCAGCCTGGACAATAAGAGCAAAAAATTCCGTCTCAAAAAAAAAAAGGGATGTGGGGAGAGATGATGTTTGGCCATGGAAGGTCACACATTTTAGAGTGTGATCCCAAGCTGACTCCGAGTCTGGGCCTCTTTCTGCTCCCAACTGTCCTACTATCCTACTTCATCTTGGCATCACTGGCACCAAAAGCTACAAAGTCCATTTGGAGGTCTAACTTTCCAGAGTCATTTCCAAACTTCTGCCTTCCCCATCCTGACAAGCACACACACATTGCTGGGACACCCAGAAGACACAGCATCAGTACTTTGGCGTGAGTGAAAATCAGCCCCTCTGGCAGCCCTCCTCTCCTGCCCAGTGCCCAGCACCCAGTACCCAGTGCTGAGCTGGTGAAGGTACCATGGGCAGAGGCACACTTACCGTATACATCATGACTCAGATGCCAATTGCTGACCTGGTACTGAAGCCTCTTGCCCCACCAAGCAATTACTGGAGAACAGGAAGTCTCAGCGGAAAATGAGGTCAGCCTGGAGGCTGGGAGGAAGAGGGTCAGCGAGCGCAGCCCTCTGCCCCCGTGGGTCCCCACAGCAGCCAGCCAGGGCCGCGAATGCAGCAGGCGTCCACCACAGCTTCACTGGTGGGTTAGCTGCTCTGAGCTACTCTTATTCAGCACAGCTGCTGGAGGGGGTTACCAGGCAGGGGCTTCATATGTGGCTCTAGAATCTGAAGGAAACAACTTCAACTCAGCCTTGTTTAAGCAGAACTGGGCTATGACAGGAGAACCCCAGCACTGGAAATCTATTCTTTAAAGAACTCTGCGTTACCAAATTCACTTCTGCATTCTGTCCCAAGAACTTCCTTTTCTATGCCCTAAGTTAGGATAGAGGAAGAGGCACAGCATCCCAGGCCTCTTCTATTTTTTTTTTAGGAGTCTTGCTCTGTTGCCAGAGCTGGAGTGCAGTGGCGTGATCTCAGCTCACTGAAACCTCTGCCTCCTGTGTTCAAGTGATTCTCCTGCTTCAGCCTCCTCCGTAGCTGAGATTACAAGTGTGTGCCACAATACCCAGCTAATTTTTGTATTTTCAGTAGAGACAGCGTTTCACAATGTTGGCCAGGCTGGTCTCAAACTCCTGATCTCAAGTGATCTGCCCACCTTAGCCTCCCAAAGTGCTGGGATTATAGGCATGAGCCACTGCGCCCGGCTCCCAGGCCTTTCTTGAAGTGGTGTAAGAGTAAAAAAGGATTTTAGAAATCATTTTGTCTAAACTCCTCCTGGGCACACCTTTGGAAGCATTTCCATGTAGATATTCTTCCCATGCTGACCATACCTCCTCCTTAGCAAATAAATAACCTGCTCCCAAGGCTAGAAGTCAGAAGAGACGAAAACTTCCATGAGTTTCCAGGAAGCAAGACCACTATTACTCATTGTAGGAGGTTGCCCCCCAATATCTGTGTGATCTTCTTGCAGGATAGTAGGATTTTTGACTGGAGGCATTAGCACTTAGCCGAAGTCGACATTTCCCAATCTCTCTCGCAACGGCATGGCTGTATGACCAAGGTGTGGCTAATGAGAACTTACAAGGAAGAATTATGCCTCTAAAAGGAAGGCATGTGTCTTCTCTATCCCCTCTCTCCCTCTTTTCTTGGCTGGAACGTGGAGATGGTGGTGAGCCGTCTTCAATCATGTGTATAAGGCACATATCCCAGGAGCAGAGCAACAAACGAAGGAGCCTGGGTCCCCAACACTGTGGAGCTACTGGATTATCCCTGGACTATCTTCACACAGATTATTACACACAGGCAAGAAATAAACTTTCTTTTGATCTAAGCTGTTACTATTCGGGGTCTTGTGTCAGTCAAACCTGCATTCTAACACAACACTCTTTGGGGTGTCAGGGCAGTCGCAACCTCCCATTCTCTGAGATAACCCCAAGTCCACACACCTAGGAGGTAGCCTAGTGACATTATATCTGGTCCAAGAATGTCTGGCTCAGGCTGAGTTGGGTATGGACAGGAGTCCTGCCCAAGCAGGGCCAACCAGATTCTCCCTTCCATTCATCTGGAACTGAGATTCACTGTTGCTATTCAACCTCCACGGACTTCATGAACCAAGATGCACCTGGAGAAGCAAAAATGAGAGGCCAGGCAGCCCCAGAGAAGCAGCTGGGTTGGTGGGGCTTGAGGTTCTGATCCAGGACCTTGGATCGCCTCTCTGATCGGCCTGCCATGTGGTTACTGGGAGAGATGGTGACACTTTATGATAAACTCCCTCTTTTGGTCTCAGATGCTTTAGGTTGATTTCTGTCACCTGTAACCCAAAGTGCCTCAGTCTCTTCTGATCCTTGTAAAGATGTGTGTATCCTCTAAAGACAGGGAACCCATGGGTCTGCAGCATACTCTTGGCACACCTTAGAAGGTCCTGAGGTGTCTTGCCGGGCGTGGT
This sequence comes from Cacajao melanocephalus, assembly GCA_963573385.1. NCBI lineage: Eukaryota > Metazoa > Chordata > Mammalia > Primates > Pitheciidae > Cacajao > Cacajao melanocephalus. The sequence continues at coordinate 127,962 of CAUYLG010051967.1, read as the reverse complement.
GGCTCACGCCTGTAATCCCAGCACTTTGGGAGGCCGAGGCGGGTGGATCACAAGGTCAGGAGTTCAAGACCAGCCTGGCCAGCATGGTGAAACCCCATCTCTACTAAAACATACAAAAAAAATATTAGCTGGGCATGGTGGCACATGCCTGTAGTCCCAACTACTTGGGAGGCTGAGGCAGGAGAATCACTTGAACCTGGGAGGTGGAGGTTACAGTGAACTGAGATGGTTCCACTGCACTCCAGCTTGGAAAAACAGAGTGAAACTTCGTCTCAAACAAACAAAAAATAAGGTCCTGAGGTGAACTAGGTGGATTGACAGATTGATCGCCTGATTGGCTGATTGCTGAATCAATCCATGGATATTTGAAGAGATGCTAAACAGGCCTCATGGAATCACAGAATCAGGGTGAAAGGGACAAAAGGCGTAAGGCAAGGTGTGACCGGAAAGGCTTAGTGACATGTCCAAAGCATGCAATTCAGTGGCAGAGTTTCAACTGGACCCCAGCCCAGCACCCCCAGATTCACTCCTCCTCCTGTGCTATCCCTGGCTGGCCCGATTTCGGGGTGCTCTGGTAAACCAGGAATAGTTTCCCCGTGCTAATGAGCAAACTCCCTTTTACAGCTGTGTCAAATCTAGCATATCTGTGTCTCCTAAGAAAAATGCAAATTTATCCTTTTCTCCTTTTTCTGGGTCTTTCTCTCTAATTCTAAATTTCATACATTTTAAAAAATAAACGGGCCAGGCACGGTGGCTCACGCCTGTAATCTCAGTAATTTTGTAGGCTGAGGCAGGTATATCACCTGAGGTCAGGAGTTCGAGTCCAGCCTGGCCAACATGGTGAAACCCTGTCTCTACTAAAAATACAAAAGATTGGCTGGGTATGGTGGCAGACACCTGTAGTCCCAGCTACTTGGGAGGCTGAGGCAGGTGAATAGATTGAACCCAGGAGACGGAAGTGCAGTAAGCCGAGATCATGCCATTGCACTACAGCCTGGGCGACAGAGTGAGACTCTGTCTCAAAAGAAAGGAAAGAAGGAAGGAAGGAGGGAAGGAGGAAAGGAAGGAAGAAGAGAGAGAGAGAAAGAAAAAAAGAGAGAGAGAAAAAAAAGAAAGAGTAAATGGCCTTTCTTCTCTGGAAGGAGCAATGATTGTGCCTCCATCACGTGCCAGGCACTGTGCTGGGATTTTCTTTCCAGGTGCTATTCATTTAAGCCCTTCCAGAAGACACAGGTATGTGGGATGGAGAAAGGCCCAGCAACTTCCCAAAGCACATGGCTGGTAAGAACAGTGCTTGGGAAGTAGCGCAACTACCCTGGCTGGAAATCCAATGTCTTACACAATGTCATACTGCATCCTAAAGAAGACCATCCTTAGTGATAGTGGTTGCCTTTACTTTCTGGCCTTCTCCACAGGCACCCGCTCAGCAGGGCTTGGTTTGGGTCCGTGGGTATTGGGCACTGAGGCCCAGGGGGCATGGTGGGGGGAGTGATGTGCCTGTGTGCCCACAGGGGGCTCAGCAGATGGCACTCTTCCCTCACGGTCCTGCGGGGCCTGGCCTCCCTCCCTCTTCTTCCCCTTGCATTTCCTACTTGCCTCTGACCATGTCTTCCTCCTCCATCCCTAGCTGCTCTTTAGTACCTGTGCTCTAAGAGGATTCCTGCCTCCCTCTTATCCAGGGAAGTCACTTAGTTAGCTCATTTTTTTCCTAATGAAGGAACAAAAGCCTGACACCTCAGGGCTCAGCCTGCCTGTTTTTTAAGCTGTGTTTGCACCCAGAGCTGGTGTCCGTCTAGCTCAGGTTCCCAGAGGCCTAGGGGCAGGACTATGTCTTCACACGCCGGGCACCGTGCATTGTCAGCACTCTATGAAAAACCAGTAGCTGTTATACAAAGACAAGGAAGCTGCTGGCTTGGGGAGGCTGTGGTCCTGAGCTCAAAAGATGCAGGCTTGAGGTCTTGACCGCTTCCATTTAGCACACAAGCCTATGTCCCTGACACCAACCACAGTGGCCCTGCAGGATCCAGGAAGATTCTGCACTCCTATGGTCTCTCTGAAGAGTTGGGAGAGCGGTGTGTGTGGATGTGTAAGGTAGGGGGGGACTCCCTCTCTGATTTCATCGTGGATTATAGAAATAATAATCCACAGTTATCTTTTAGTTGTGATAAACGAGTGATTCTCAAAGGAGACGAGCAGGCCCCATTACGAAGCTACATCTGAATCTCGGCGATCAGGGTGTTAAAGGGGAACACTTTATATTTACCAAGAAGAGCGTGATTTTTTAAAAATGACTGACAGTTTTTCCAAAGGCTAGACCAGCTTCTCATTCTTCTCTCTAGTAAAGAAACTCTGCTTACCCTTCAGAGCCCAGCCCCACCGTCACAGCCCTTGGGAAGCCTCCCTCAGCTCCCATAGGCTAAATTTATCCCTCTTTCTCAGTTCTCCCAAAACCCTTGTTTTACTCCACTAGTACAGCATGTACCATGGGTTATTAGAGGGCTACGTGTGGAACTGTCACCCCACGGGCTGCATGCATCCCAAGCACAGGAAATGTGCCTCACACGACTTCACACGCCCTTTTCAGGGTCATCTGACAAGCAAGGGAAAATCCTGCAGTTGGCAGAGAGGTGGTGCTGATATAGGAAGCATGTGAGAGGAAAGGGCTGAAAGGAAAAGTGAGGCACACTCTGAGAGCTAGAATAGCATTCCAGGGTGAGGGGCGACAGGAAGGAGGGCTTGTCGTGGGCCAGAGGTATAGTGGTTAGAGAAAGCTGATAAGAATTTGTTGGGGTAAAGGAGGTTCTCAGGAAGGTAAAGGACCGGTTCAAGGGAATTTCTGAGTATAAAAAACCAAGACTGCATTGCCATTTCAGAGGGTTGCCTGGACTACATTTTGAAACGAAGTCCTAAGTCAGGAAATCTCCAGGAGCAGACTTGGGCTTCTCCAGGAACAGAGGCTGGAGGAAGAAAGAAGGAAGCAAAGGCCACGGTCATGATCTGACCATTGGGATAAACTGTGTCGAGCTGCACTGAGTATCCAGGCTGTGTCCTGTAAGTCACGAATCCCACTATGGTTTACACCTCATGACATTTTGCATTCTGCTGAATATTCTAGGCTGCATGAGAGAGAAGAGTGTGTGTAGGTCCAGGGGCTTGGTCTTGGGAGAACGTAAGTCTGAATCATTGGGTGGTGGCAGAGCAAAACGTTTGCAGAGGGAATCTAGACAGTTAACTGTGTGCGTGAGCTTCATCACAGTGAAAAATGGGATTGCTCTGGTCCCAGGGGCAATGACAGTGATACAGGCTGTACAGCATCACCAGGAAACCCACCCCACCCCCTCTCCAAATGGGGAAGAGGCCATGATGCCAAGCAAAGGGACTTCTTGACTACAAAATGGGCTTAGCTACCCACTTATAAATTAGAAGCAAGACTTCTGAGTGGTGTCAGGAAACTGCTAGCATTCTCCTCTCTTTTTTTTTTTTTTTTTTTTGAGATGGTGTTTTGCTCTTTTTGCCCAGGCTATAGTGCAATTGCGTGATCACAGCTAACCACAACCTCTGCTTCCCAGGTTCAAGTGATTCTCCTGCCTCAGCCTCCAAGTAGCTGGGACTATAGGCATGCACCACTATGCCTGGCTAATTTTTTTTTTTTTTTTTTTTGTATTTTTAGTAGAGACAGGGTTTCTCCATGTTGGTCAGGCTGGTCTCGAACTCCTGACCTCAGGTGATCCGCCCACCTCAGCCTCCCAAAGTGCTGGGATTATAGGCACGAGCCACCACGCCTGGCATGTTCCCCTCTCTTGTACCTCTAAGATTTATCCAAAATGAGACACCTTTCCACACAGTAGCATCTTATGTGACGTAAGTCTGGAGACAAGAGTCCCTAGTTGAACCAATGAAAGATCAAAATACCCTGAATGCGTACCTCGGCATCGCAGGCACTTGCAAAGCTAACATTGCCTCCAGTTCATTAGAAAAAGTGTGTTCACCCCTGTTCTTGTCCCAGCTCCCTAACCTGATCAAAATTGTTGTAGTGAAGCCTGGGACGTGCCAGGACGACGACAGAGGAAAGACACTGGGGGAAGAGCCCTCAGCAGTCAGAGCATGTCCTCTCCCGTCAAAGGCTTCCCAGGCTTCTCCCTAAAGCCCTGGCCCGGTGCTGAGAAACCTTGTTTCTGACCCTGCCCCTGCACAGCCATCGCCCAAGCATTCCTTCTGCCTCCAGACTTCACAACAGCTGATGAGGCAAGTGTCCTGGCGAAAGCACAACAGTTCACATCCCCTTTCTTCCTGGCCTTAGAATTAGGGGATGCCCAGGCTGCTGTGCTTCTTCTCACAGGTCCCTGAGCTGCCCCAGGGGTTTGCTAGGCAAAGGCCGGCTGGCCGAGCACTCCCAGCGTCACCCTGCTGGAGCTGCATGTTTTCTGTGCTCTGTGCTCTTTCCCCAGGATGTTCTGGTTTCCTCATCTCAGCTCTCTTTGTTTAGCCACAGAGGTTGGGCAATTACTCTTGGGCAGTGAGGTGAGGGCCCTGCCTCCCAGGAAAGGGCCTCTCTCTCACAGCTCAATCTGAAGTCCCTTGTTCTCCAGAGGCCTGGCTCACCCCAGAGCCCCGACACTCAGTTCATCCAGCAGCAGATGCCTCTTTCTCTGGGCACTGTCCCATCCACAGCCAGCTCTCACGTGGAGGCAGTGCTGTGGTCAGAAGTGCAGGCTCTGGGGTCACCTCCCCGAACTGCCACCTGCTAGCTGTGTGATGTTGACCTTGAACTCCTAGTAAAGTGAAGTGCAGAATAGTTCCTATCTTACAGAGAGAGGAGGATGAAATGTAATCATTTGTTTAAAGTGCCAGCAAGAGCAAAGTGGTTTTATCTTCTGAGAAGTGTTGTCCGCTATGGCCCCAAAGCTGCCCTATGGATTCAGATCAGCAAGTCTCCCTTGGAGAACCAAAAAAAACAGCTTCTCACGCCTGGTCCAGTGCCTTTCCTGCCTCAGAACAGACACACTTTCTGACCGGGCCTATGGGATGGTATATAAAGTCACAGGAGCAGGGCCCAGAGCTCACCTGGTCAGCCTCTCCGGACAGGAGCATGCTATGTGTATGAAGGTCGTGCTTCACTGCTGTTTGTTTGCTCAGTTGTTTTTGTTTGTTTGTTTATTTTTGAGACAAGGTCTTCCTCTGTCACCTAGGCTGGAGTACAGTGGCACGATCTTGGCTCACTGCAACCTCTGCCTCCTGGGCTCAAATAAACCTCCCTCCTCAGCCTCCCAAGCAGCTGGGACTACAGGCATGCACCACCATGCCCGGCTAATTTTTTTGTAGAGACAGGGTTTCACCCTATTGCCCAGACTGGTCTCAAACTCCTGAGCTCAAGCAATCTGTCTGCCTCAGCCTCAGCGCTGGGATTACAGGTGTGAGCCACAACACCGGCTTTGCTTCACTTTTTTTTTTTTTTTTTTTTTTTTTTGAGACAATCTCCCTCTGTTGCCCAGGCTGGAGTGCAATGGCACGATCTTGGCCTGCTGCAGCCTCCGCCTCCCAGGTTCAAGCGATTCTCCTGTCTCAGCTTCCTGAGTAGCTAGGATTACAGGTGCTCACCACCATGCCCAGCTAATTTTATATTTTTAGTAGAGTTGGTGTTTCACCATGTTGGCCAGGCTGGTCTCAAACTCCTGACCTCAGCCGATCCACCCCCTCAGCCTCCCAAAGTGCTGGGATTACAGGTGTAAGCCACCACGGCCGGGCCCTTGCTTTACTTTCTAAAGGATCACCTCGTTTTCCTTCACTCGAGTTAAGGTGCTTACACAGTTTACCTTGGTCGCCATTTTCAGTGTTTTCCTTTCTAGAGAGAATAGCTCTGCCATGTTCTCACAGGGAGCCTCCTCCGGGTCAGGAACCAGAGACCCGGACATGTGGAGAGGCCGAACCCCTCCTCCACCCCCAGCTGTGTACTGATGCCCTCACCAGGCCCAAGGGCATGGGGCTTCATGAGGCAAATCCGTAGCCTCAGTTCTCCAGGGGGCTCCCTTATCCTGTCTTGCTCCAGACAAGAGCCATGGGCCAAGACGAGAAAGGGAATGGGGCCAAACACCAGGAGCTCTTCTGTCTCTTCTGAGGCCCCGACTGACCAAAGGCCTCCCTCTCCCTCCCACAGATGTTATCAGAAGAAAGAACAAAGCAGGGCCGGGCGTGGTGGCTCACGCCTGTAATCCCAGCACTTTGGGAGGCCGGGCGGATCACTTGAGTTCAGGAGTTCAAGACCAGCCTGGCCAACATGGCAAAACCCCGTCTCTACCAAAAATACAAAAATTAGCCAGGTGTGGTGACAGGTACCTGTAGTCCCAGCTACTCGGGAGGCTGAGGCAGGAGAATCCCTTGAACCCGGGAGGCAGAGGTTGCAATGAGCTGAGATCGTGCCATTGCACTCCAGCCCGGGCGACAGAAAGAGACTCTATTTCAAAAAAAAAAAAAAAAAAAAAGCAGGCTGGAATGGCCCAATATCCTCTTCCTTCACCATCTCTTCTGCTTCCTCTGCCTCTTGCTTGTGGGAAGGAAGAGAGTCGGCACTCATTGTTCCGCTGTAAAACAGTCCCAAGTTCTTGTTCAAACACTCCAGAGCCAAGCTTGCATGATATTTGCATATAATTTGCATAACATTGAGATTATTCTTTCAAATGCTCACACCAAGTTTTCTCACAGCAAAGTAAGTGTCCTTAAAAGGAAGTCCGGGCATAGTGGCCCATGCCTGCAATCCCAGCACTTTGGGAGGCTAAGGAGGGAGAACTGCTTGAGCCCAGGAGTTCAAGACCAGCCTGGGCAACATAGCAAGACTCTATGTCTATTAAAAAAATTCAAATTAGTTGGGCATGGTGGTGTGTGCCTATAGTCTCAGCTACTTGGGAGGCTGAGGTGGGAGGATCACTTAAGCTTGGGAGCTCAAGGCTGCAGTAAGCTGTGATTGCACCACTGCACTCCAGCCTGGGTGAAAGAGTAAGATCCCATCTCAAAAACAACAACAAAAAAAAACTGCAGAAGGATAAAAAATATATATATATATACACACATAATTTTTTTAACATTTAAAAAAATATATAATAGAAAATAAAAAACAAAAACAAAAGAAAAAAACAAGAGGGTGTGAATTTGCTCCTGTCTCTAGGTCCCTATGTTTCTGCTTAGGACATAGCACATCCACTCCCAGCTTTATCATTCCCGTTGGGTAACAGGTAAGTCGGTCAGTTTATCTGCTCTGTAAAATAGAAACAGCAATCCTTATCCTCTACAAAGGATTATCATGAGGATTTTACGATGAGGTAATAGATGTAAAATCACTCCATCGACAATAAAGAACAGGCAAAATTTTCACATATTATTACGTGTTTTAACATTATTCAGTGAATAATGTACTCTGGTAGTCTGAAAGGGATAAGGGGGGAATCTGATTTATTGATTTAATGTCAGACTGCATAAAAGCCTACTCCCTCCCCTTCGGAGGTTTTCCAGGGTGCCAGGTGACAGCAACCCCGTTCTGTCAATAGGACCATCTGAACCTGTAGGAGCTTGTGGCTGGGCAATGCCAAGGTGCGGGCCACAGGCTGCAGAGTGTGTTTAAATGCCCTATGGAGAGTTGGTAGTGAGGTGGGGGTGAGGGGAGAGTGTTGAGAAGGCAGTATGTTGTCCTGCAACCCCAGAACAGCATCTTAGGACTCAATGCCCAGAGGCATTTTAGGACTATGGAACCTTAGCACAGGAAGGGCTTTGGTGATCAATTGTGCCTGATCCATGTATTTTACAGAGGAAAAAACTGATGTTCAGAAAGGCATATAATCTACCAGCAGGCTTTGGTTAATGACCTGGGTTGACCCAGTGAAGGTCAGTCTGAAGCACTGTGACCCAGGAGCCCTCTCAGTCACAGCGCCAGAGCCTCAGGCTCCAGGGAGCCTGCAATGTTGGGTCAGGAACTGAATTGCCTCTTATGCAGTTCTGTCTCCGTCTGCAGAGAAAAGGAGGCTCTCAGCCTCCCAGGGTAGCAAAGGGCAAACATACTTGGTTACCAGGAACCCTTGAGAAGGTGGCAAGAGTGGAGAAGAGCAAACACCCAACTCCCTCCGTCTCTGGCTTTGGCTCTAAACTCAGACAGTTTAGAGCCAAGGCTTCCAACAGCCTGTCAGAGCTCTGAGAGCCCTACTCAGGTGCAGAAAAACTGGTCTCACGTTTTCTCTATGGGCTCCCACAGACAACAGATTATCAGAAAGGTCAGGCTTCTTTCTGACAGGGCAGCAGAATCAAATACCAGAACTTTGAAAGATCATGTGCCTTGTGGAGAGATAGTTAGGGAGTCGGGTGCCAGCAATTTCTTTTGAGAAGAGCAGTGACCAGAACGAATGGTCCAGGAGGGAGGGAATTTATTGTCAGGACCATTGGATGGAGTCCAGCAAGTATTTATCACGAGTTGATGGCATGTCCAGCCCCAAGCTGCATACTTGGGGTGGGGGTACAGAGTACGTTTAGGACCTGGCCCCTCCTTGCAAGGTGCTTGCTGGGGATATAAGGCTCTCATATGTGATTCAAAAAAGAGAAAAGGCAGAAGCTATGTTAATGGCCAAATGGAACACGCTTTAGAAGGAATAAGAAAAATCAGTGTGGACTCATCTAGTTCTGAAGGGCTTCATGAGTGGGGCAATCTTTATACAGGCCCACACTCTGCAGTCAGTGTGTGACCTGAGCGGGGAGCATTTTAAGATGGAGAACAGCGTGTGCAGAGGTGGGAATGAGCGTAGGAACTCAGCCTTCCTGATCACCTTTGTATATAGGCTGTGAGCTAGAATTAGAATGTAAAGAACGCTGTGTCCTCTGAAGGTTGCATATTGCTTAGAGTCCTCCCGGGCCCTTGGAGGATGTGGCCAAGAGGCTTTGTGCTGGAAGGGAGGGGCTTACACATTCCTGGTAAGCTGTGGCTGGGTTTAGAATAATTTCTTGGGTAAAGGGGTAGCAAAATAACTTTGTTCTAAAGTAGCCCCAAGAATCCTGAGCCCAGCAGCCTTGCATAAAGTAGTGTTGCATAGTGACTACCATTTCAGGGTCTGGATTTAGACTTGGCTTTGAATAGTATCTCTGCAGCATTTTTTTTTTTTTTTGAGACGGAGTCTCGCTCTGTCACCAGGCTGGAGTACAGTGACGCGATCTTGGCTCACTGCAACCTCTGCCTCCCGGGTTCAAGCGATTCTCCTGCCTCAGCCTCCAGAGTAGCTGGGACTACAGGCATGTGCTGCCATGCCTGGCTAATTTTTGTATTTTTAGTAGAGACGGGGTTTCACCATGTTGGACGGGCTGGTGTCGAACTCCTGATCTTGTGATCCACCCACGTTGGCCTCCCAAAGTGCTGGGATTACAGGCGTGAGTCACCATGCCCAGCCTGAATAGTATCTCTGCAACTTTTAGTAACTGTGTGACATTGTCACTGACCTCTCTAAGCTTCAGTTTCCTCATGTGTAAAGTGAAGATAATATTCCTTAACTGTTAGGACTGTGTGAAGGAGAGGTTAGTTCCCAGCTTGGCACCCTCAGCCTATGGCAGCCACGTCATGGCTTTGTGCTCCAGTTTATTGCTAAGGCCTGGTGTTGCATGGCTCACTCTGTTGTCTAACTGTTTCCCAGATCAGGCAAGCCCTGAAGAGCGCTTTCATTTCTCAGGTGCCCTTTGGACACCTCTTAGTGAGGGGAGAGTGCAGACAGTGTGGGAGTGGGAAACTGGATGTCCTAGCTGGGTGTCCTTTCTCCAGCTCATGGGCATCCTGCAAGGGGCCCAGGACAGAATCAAGAGACCCAGATGGAAATGGGCCCCACTCTACCTCAGTAGGAGCTTTATTTTTCTAGACCACAGTTTCTTCATCTATGAAATAAACAGTTTAAATTAGACCAGCGATCCCGACTTTGTGGGAAGGAGAGAGGGTCTCAGACAGTATGGGGTCCCTGAATCCAGATGCACAGCAAACATTGCCTAGAGAACAAATAGATCATGCATCTCACACATATAGCCTGTGCTGTTTGTCAAATGCAGAGGGGCTGTTATAATTTTTAAGATACATGTAAAAAGTATTTATTGAATGCATGGTAACTTTTTATCAGCATGCATTTTGCATTTGTAGATACTAAAAGCACAATTATGATTACTTGGAAGGATCCAAAAGTGGTTTTGAAGTGGTTTATTTTTTGTTTTTTTTTTTTTTTGAGGCAGAGTCTCGCTCTGTCACCCAGGCTGGAGTGCACTGGCATGACCTTAGCTCACGGCAACCTCTGTCTCCTGGGTTGGAGCAGTTCTCTTGACTCAGCCTCCCAGGTAGCTGGGATTACAGGTGTGCACCACCATGCCTGGCTAATTTGTGTATTTTTAGTAGAGACGGGGTTTCGCTGTGTTGGCCAGGCTGGTCTTGAACTCCTCATCTCAGGTGATCCACCCACCTCAGTCTCCCAGAGTGCTGGGATTACAAGCACGAGTCACTGCACCAGGACAAGGTTTTGAAGCTTTAAAGAGGTACTCAGGCTTGAAACGTCTGGCTCCCACTGGATGAGATGAAGCACTTACTCAACCTGTCCTGGATATGGCTTCTAACTCCAACCTAACAAACAAGCACCCCTGGTTCTCCAGCCCCATACCTTCTTGAAGAAATAGCAGCTACTAGAAGGGTTTCCCCTGTGGCAGTGAAGACAAACTAGAAGAAGGAGGGAAAGGTAAGAAAGAGTAGTTAGTGTACAACCAGGCATGGTGATTCACACGTGTAATCCCAGCACTTTGAGAGGCTGAGGCAGGAGGATTGCTTGAGCCCAGGAGTTCAAGACCAGCCTGGGCAACATAGAGAGAAACCCATCGCTATAAATTTTTTTTTAAAAATCAGCCAGTCATTGTGGCACACACTTGCAGTTCCAGCTACTTGGGAGGCTGAGATGGGAGATTGCTTGATCCTGGCAGTTTGAGGTTGCAGTGAGCTGTGATTGCACCACTGCACTCCAGCCTGAGTGACAAAGTGAGATCCTGAAAAAAAAAGAAAGAAAAAGAAAAGGAAAGGAAGGAGGAGGGAGGAGCAACAAAGGAAGGAAGGAAGGAAGGAAGGAAAAAAGGAAGGAAGGAAAGTGTGGCCGGGTGCAGTGGCTCATGCCTGTAACCCCAGGACTTTGGAAGCTGAGGCAGGTGGATCATGAGGTCAGGAGTTCAAGACCAGCCTGGCCAATATGGTGAAACCCCAAACCCCATCTCTACTAAAAATATAAAAATTCGCTGGGCATGGTGGTGGGTGCCTGTAATGCCAGCTACTCAGGCTGAGGCAGAGAATTGCTTGAACCCAGGAGGCAGAGGTTGCAGTGAGTCGAGATCTCGTCATTGTACTCCAGCCTGGGTGACAGAATGAGACTCTGTCTCAAAAAAAAAAAAAAAAAAAGAGAAAGAAAGAAAGAAAGAATAGTGCTACCTAAAGAGTGGAAGACAACTTTTACAAGAAAATCTGGGAAATGCTCAGGATTCTATTTGTTTACGGGCCATTGTTTTTGTTTGTCTTTTTTTTTTCTTTTTTTTGAGATGGAGTCTCACTCTGTCCCCTGGGCTGGAGTGCAATGGCACAATCTCGGCTCACTGCAACCTCTGCCTCCCAGGTTCAAGTGATTCTCTTGCCTCAGCCTCCTGAGTAGCTGGGATTATAGGTGTGCGCCACTGTGCCCAGCTAATTTTTGTATTTTTAGTAGAGATGGGGTTTCAACATCTTGGCCAGGCTGGTCTTGAACTCCTGACCTCGTGATCCACCCTCCTTGGCCTCCCAGAGTGCTGGGATTACAGGTGTGAGCCACCGAGCCTGGCCTCAAAGGCCCTTTTGAGATGTGCCTGCCCCTTCCCTGTATTTGTCATTGTTTCCTACTGCACATGTTTGCAGCACATGGGAAGTGGGAGGCGTCAGAATATCCTCCGAATCCCCCTGACACCAGTTCCCACCTTCATCCTCTAGAAAAATGTGTTGCTTTGCTTCGTTTGACTTTTCAGGAGGTCACAGATCCTTTCAAATTTGATAAAGGTGGTGGAAACCCTACCCCACCCTAAATGCAGCCACACACAGATTTTTCTTTTGTTTCTTTAATTTTCATTTTCATTTTTTCAAGAATAACTTTTCACATAATTTCAGCAGGTTCATCACCTCCTGAGTTCACATGAATCCCCTTGGGAATTTACAAACCAGCCCCTACCCCACCACCCCTGAGGTTAGGAAATCCTGCTCTTGTGTGGGTTGCTTCCAACAAGTTTAAATTTGCTTTCTCTTAGTTTTCCGTAGATCTAAGCTCTAAAAGTTCCATGGAACTTGTAAAGAGATCTCTAAATGTCCCATTTCCCAAACTGCTGTTGCAGGCTTCTTAGGTTTTGGAAGACCAGGTCAGCAAAAGACAGCATGCACTCAGGTGGAACGCTGCAAAGGGAGACATCAGCTCAAGGCTAGGTTTTCTGGGCTGCTGGAGCAAGGTGAATGGAAGCAAGATAGGGGCTCAGGAACAGAGCCTATCTGAGAGCCAACAACCCCTCCTGAGAGTGACAGTTTTGTAAGTTTCTGTCCTAGGAGCTGTGGGCCTGCAGACCTGTGGTCCTTGAAGTGGAAAGCTGCTCCCATCTCTGGGAGGATCTCTCAGCTCCTAGCCCTGTACCTGCCACACGTGCTGCTCTCTTTTCATCTTAGGCCCAGCCTGATCACACCTTTCCCCAGGGCTCCTGTCCCTACCCTGCCCTGGCAGCCCGCCCTGCCTGTTAGTGCTGTGAGTCTCTGAACGTACCAGCCAAAATCAGGGAAGGTTTCTTCCCACCTACCCCAAACTGCACTTTTCTCATCATCCAAACTCCGAATCTAAGAGCCTAGTTGTTATTTATCAGCTTGAGTCCAAATCCGCTGTTGGACTTAGTTTGCAACCAGCATGTACCCTGGGATGAGTGAGAAGCGACAGGCCAGGAAGGGATCTGGGGAAAACCAACAGGTTTACCAGTGAGGGGCCAGGCTGCTTGGTTTGGCTGGGGTGCCACAATTTGCACCAGGCAAGGGAGGTGAATTCTCCAAATACCAAGATCTGGGGAAATATTTCAAAGAGTGAGGCCAGGCATGGTGGCTCATGCCTGTAATCCCAGCACTTTGGGAGGCTGAGGCAGAAGGATCACTTGAACCCAGGAGTTCAGGACCAGACTGGCCAACATAGTGAGACCCTGTCTCTACAGAAATTTAAAAAGTAGTTAGGCGTGGTGGTGCAGACGCCTGTGGTCCCAGCTGCTCAGGAGGCTGAGGTAGGAGGATCACTTGAGCCTGGGAGGTATAAGGCTGCAGTGAACCGTGATCACAACACCGCACTCCGGCCTTGGTGACAGAGCGAGACTCTGTCTCAAAAACAAAAACAAAAACAAAAAACAAAGAATGAAATTCATTGCTATCAGCCCTTCCTCCACCCCCACCCTGAACTCTGTGTCCCATCCTCTTCCTCTACAATGTACTATGACAATTGTCTCATTGTTCTCTACAAAGTTACCCTGCTGGGTTCACTTCTATCTGAGCTTTGTAGAGCTCTAAACCTATGTGTAAAGGTATGGGCACTTCAAAGGAAGATTGGCAGAGAAGGGCCCTGCACATTCCAATCCTTCTGCTTACGTATTTTATTCTTTGATTTTAAAAATCAGTTTATCCAATAGATATTTATGGAGCTGTAATTGGGTTAGGATACTACTGTATGGGGATACAAAAAAATACAAAGGTATACTAAGATACTGGGATGTGGGAAAATATATAAATGAATGAGATCTGGATTCACTTTCAAGGAGCTTGCTGTCTAGTAGAGGAAATGACATACAAATAAACCACAATACATGGTATAAAAATATATATATGGCCGGCCACGGTGGCTCACACCTGTAATCCCAGCACTTTGGGAGGCCAAGGTGGATGGATCATCTGAGGTCAGGAGTTCAAAACCAGCCTGGCCAACATGGTGAAACCCTGTCTCTACTAAAAATATAAAAATGAGCTAGGCGTGGTGGTGTCCACCTGTAATCCCAGCAACTAGGGAGACTGAGGCAGGAAAATTGCTTGAACCCAGGAGACGGAGGTTGCAGTGAGCTGAGATCGCACCACTGCACTCCAGCCTGGGCAACAAAGTGAGATCGCCATCTCAAAAAAATATATATCTCTATATATAGATATATAGATATATATATATCCAATTTTATCTGAATATCACTTGCTACATGATAGATAGTTACTAAGTAAGCTAAGGCAAATATATTTTTTATGTATATATATTTATATATATATTTAAGTATATATATTTGCCCTAGTTTAGTAACTGTCTGTCACGTAGCAAGTGATATTTAAGCTGAACACTGAAGGATGGTGAGAGTTGGAGAGACAAAGATGAGGAAAAGGCGGCCGGGCGTGGTGGTGCACACCTGTAGTCCTAGTTACTCAGGAGGCTGAGGCAGGAGAATTGCTTGAACCCGGGAGGCAGAGGTTGCAGTGAGCTGAGGTGGCGCCATCACACTCCAGCCTGGGCAACAGAGCAAGACTCCATCTCAAAAAAAAAAAAAAATGAAGAAAAGGCATTCTAGGTGGTAGGAATGGCATGCCAAGAACCTTGGAAGCAGCAGCGTGGACCTACATGCGGACTAGCATATAGTTCTATTTGGCAAGAACATAGGGAGAGGGAAGAGACAGAGAGAAGGTCAGAAAGCCAGGTGAAGTCGGGACCTTGCATTTCAGGCTGAAGAGTAGTTTGGGAATTTTAGGGGAATTACTGAAGGTTTTTGAGCAGAGGAGTTCATGGTGATCACAGCTGTATCTTAGAAAAATTAATTTGGGAGTTCTCTGGAGGCTACATTGAAGAAAAAGGAAGCACTGGGTAAGGTATTAGAAGAGGGAACATCTACAAGAACCTTTTCCAGCAAGCTACTTCTGGTCAACTAAGCCAAAAGTGACCTTGGCCTCTGTTCTCAATGGTCCTCACTGTCTGGACCTCTCATGGACAGTATAGCAGGACAGTATAGTTGTTAGGAGCAGACTCTGCTATAAACTACCTTCTCAGAGCTTGATCCACCATGTGGGATACATTTACCCAGATTTGTTTTAAAGATTAAATGAGATAGATTCTATCATTATGGGTAAGAAGCCACAGCTTCCTGTACCAAGTAGATGATCAATGAATATGAAATAAATAGATATCATGATAGGTGAGGGATTAGGCTGTAAGCATTTCAATAAATTTAGGAGAATCATTCCCTTTGAACGAGGACTGAAGTTTTCTTGCCTGAAGTGCTCCCTGTTCTCAGAAGTACAATCATTATAACTTGGCAGATAGGATGGGATGAATCTGTCCTTGAGACAGGACGTCAAGGCCCAGATAATATTTTGGCCTCATTGGTCCTGGCAAGCATTAGTCTGAAGTCACCAGGCCTCTGGGCCTGTTCCTAATGGGCCTGTGTCCACCCAATGAAGAGGTATTCATAAGAAGCCCTCCTGTGGAGCATGAGGTCAGGAGATCGAGACCACCCTGGCCAACATGGTGAAACCCCGTCTCTACTAAAAATACAAAAAAGTTAGCTGGGCGTGGTGGCGCATGCCTGTAGTCCCAGCTACTTGGGAGGCTGAGGCAGGAGAATTGCTTGAACCCAGGAGGCAGAGTTTGCAGTGAGCCGAGATCGTTCCACTGCACTACAGCCTGGGTGACAGTGCAAGAATCCATCTCAAAAAAAAAAAAAAAAAAAGAAGCCCTCCTAGTATCTGCTGGCTGCATTCGCGGTAACTTTGGTGTAGCCTGAATAAAGAGCTGCATCAGCAAGGAGATAGTGGGAGCTAAAAGTTAGTACACAGCATTATTTAGCTGCTGGACTCCTGGTTGCTTTTCCCAATTCTATTGCCCAGAACTAAGAAACTTTGCACACTCTCTTCTCTCTGCCGCAGGGCCTGAGCATCAAGGCATCCCTGAATACTGACTATCTCCTATCAGTGCCTCCTATCTACAAAGGCAATGATCCACTAAGTGCCACAGGACCCTCCAGGACATAAAAGAGTTTCACTCTAGCTGAACATAAAAGGTGAAACACAGGAGAAATTTGGTGCTGTGCTTAAAGGTATAAACAATGGAGTCAGGGTGCCTGGTTCAAATCCTGGCTTTCTCACTAGCTGACACTGGGCAGTCACTCAACCTTTCTGCCCCTTAGTTTCCTCATCTCTAAAGTAGGAATAATAATGATAATAGTATCTACCAAATGGGGTACTATTAAGAGTTAAATAAAATAGCTTGGTACAGTAGTTCACGCCTATAATCCCAGCACTTTGAGAGGTTGAGGGGGGAGAATTGCTTGAGCCCAGGAGTTCAAGACCAGCCTGTGCAGCATAGCGAGACCCTGAATCTACAAAAATTAAAAGATTACCCATGTGTGGCAAGACACGCCTGCAGTTATAGCTACTCAAAGGCTGAGATGAAAAGATTGTCTGAGCCTAGGAGTTCGAGGTTGCAGCGAGCTATGACTGCACCACCGCACTCCAGCCTCGGTGACAGAGCCAGGCCCCATCTCAAAAAATACATTAATTGAATAAAATAAAATAAAATAATTTGTGTAAAGTGCTAAATACAGTAATGAGATAAGTACTAAATTAGGTACTTGCTACTCATAGCAAGTACCTAATAACTGTTAACTATTATTTTTGAATTAAATCATAGCATCCAACCTGAAAAGCAACATATGGCAATAGGGAATTTTCAAGGCCATGCCTTTAGAATTTTTTTCACCCTTTCAGAATTTAAGCTTCTTGTTAGAAGATCCTGTTCTGTACTTTTATGGATGCCCCAACACCCACCCCAACTGCCTTGCAATCGAATAGGTGCTCAAATATTTTTCGAGAATATAATTAAGTACATTTCTAGTTTTTAAATGAATGAAATAGATAACTAGGAAACTTAGGACAGTGAGACTGATGTCACTTGGGCAATCAGAGAAGGCTTCACGGAGAAGGTGAGACTGAGGTAGCCCTTGACAGGTTTACATAGATAAAGTGAAGCAAGGAAAATTCTAATTATTGAAACCTAGAATGGGTTGGATGTTCACAAGAGGCAGTGGCAGACTTCATGGGCATGGCTGCAGCTATACACACACACACTAAGGATGGCACCAGTGTGCCCAGACCTGGGCTCTGAGTGTGGGCCATGAAGACAGGGCTTAAGTGGAGCCAGAATCACCCGGGACAGACTTTGGGCACAGTGACAGGAACCCCCATCAGCTGTTCAAGAGACCCATGCCAAAATCTCAATTGGGGCTGGGCGCAGGTGGCGCACGCCTGTAGTCCCAGCTATTCTGGTGGCTGAGACAGGAGAATCGCTTGAATCGGGGAGGCAGAGGTTGCAGTGAGCTGAGATGGGGCCACTGCACTCCAGCCTGGGTGACAGAAAGAGACTCCATCTTAAAAAGGACAGCAACAAAAATTCTCAATCAGCTAGGCCAACTCCTTCCTGTCCTGGCCCTGTCCCTGCCGCACACTTGCCGCCCCCCAACCATCCCCAGCTCCTCTTTCACACCCTGTGCCAGACAAAAGGCCTAGGAGTGAGAAGATTGGCCATGGGGACAGGGAGCTGGATCCAAAGGTCAAGGCTGAGTTTGTCAGAGCCTGCAGGATCCCTATACCACTTTATTGGATACCCAGGCTGAGCTGAGATGGTGCTCTGGGTAGAGAAGGGCCCATGAGCCTCCGACAGACCTTTGTGTCACGACGGCTTTCCACCAGGGAAAACTGGGTATGGATTTTTCCCCTTCATATGTACTCTGAAATCTGTATGAGGAGTTTTCCTGGAGGGGAAGGGGAAGGACTCCTCACAGAGATCTCAGGGTACATAGGAAGGAGCCAGGTCTTTCCTTTCCTCTGCGTCTCCTCACAGCATCACCTACAGGGAGCGTCTGGCACACAATAGACAGTCTTCCTCACTCTGGTGCCGAGTGACCAACACAACAGTTAATAGCATTTCCTCGGCCGAGTGAGGTGGCTCACACCTGTAACCCTAGCATTGTGGGAGGCCAAGGCGGGCAGATCATTAGGTCAAGACATCGAGAACATCCTGGCCAACATGGTGAAACCCTGTCTCTACTAAAAATACAAAAAATTAGATGGTCATGGTGGCGTGTGCCTGTAGTCCCAGCTACTCGGGAGGCTGAGGCAAGAGAATCACTTGAACCCGGGAGGTGGAGGTTGCAGTGAGCCAAGAACGTGCCACTGCACTCTAGCCTGGCGATAGAGCGAGACTTCACCTCAAAAAAAAAAAAAAAGCACTTCCTCATTTTACAGACAGGGAAAGCAAAACACATAAAAAATATAAGAACAGTAATGCATATATGATATGTGTCTATGTCAGAGGCATTTGAGCCAGAGCGACTCCATCTTGAATAGGGGCTGATAAAATAAGGCTGAGACCTGCTGGGCTGCATTCCCAGGAGGTTAGGCATTCTTAGTTACGGGATGAGACAGGAGGTTGACACAAGATACAGGTCACAAAGACCCTGCTGATAAAACAGGATCCAGGAAGGAAGCCGGCCAAAACCCACCAAAACCAAGATGGCGATGAAGGTGACCTCTGGTTGTCCTCACTGCTCAATATACTAATTATACATTAGCATGCTAAAAGACACTCCCACCAGCACCATGACAGTTTGCAAATACCATTGCAACACCTGGAAATTACTCTACATGGTCTAAAAGGAAGAGGAGTCCTCAGTTGGGGGAGGGGAGAAATCTCCATCTCCCTCCCTGAGAACTCATGAATAACCCATCCTTTGATTAGCATATGATCAAGAAATAACCAGCTGGGCACAGTGGCTCATGCCTGTAATCCCAGCACTTTGGGAGGCTGAGGTGGGCAGATCACTTGAGGTCAGGAGTTCAAGACCAGTCTGGCCAACATGATGAAACCCTGTCTCTACTAAAAATACAAAACAATTAGGCACTGTGATGTGTGCCTGTAATCCCAGCTACTCAGGAGGCTGAGGCAGGAGAATTACTTGAACCTAGGAGGCAGAGGTAGCAGTGAGCCAAGATTGCCCCACTGCACTCCAGCCTGGGCAACAAAGCAAGACTCCGTCTCGAAAATAAAAATAATAAAGAAGGAACCACGAAAATAGCCAACAAGCAGCCCTCAGGGCTGCT
Organism: Cacajao melanocephalus; assembly: GCA_963573385.1. NCBI lineage: Eukaryota > Metazoa > Chordata > Mammalia > Primates > Pitheciidae > Cacajao > Cacajao melanocephalus. The sequence continues at coordinate 108,770 of CAUYLG010051967.1, read as the reverse complement.
TTGCCTATAGAGCAGACATTTGCTTCTTTTTTTTCTTTTGAGACGGAGTCTTGCTCTGTGACCAGGCTGGAGCACAGTGGCGCAGTCTTGGCTCACTGCAACCTCCGCCTCCCAGGTTCAAGAGATTCTTCCGCCTCAGCCTCCCAAGTAGCTGGGAGTACAGGCACACGCCACCATGACCAGCTAATCTTTTGTATTTTTAGTAGAGACAGGTTTCACCATGTTGGCCAGGATACTCTCGATCTCTTGACCTCGTGATCCACCCGCCTTGGCCTCCCAAAGTGCTGGGATTACAGGCGTGAGCCACCGCGCCTGGCCTCTTTTGTTTTCTTTACTTCTCTAGGAGACTTCCTTACTTTATGGACTAGCCCCGAATTCTTGTACGAGATCCAAAAAGCCCTCTCTTGGGGTCTGGATCCAGACTGCTTTCAGGTAATGATACCCTTTTCATATACTAATTCATTTAATCCTCACAATGATCCTGTGAGGTAGGCCCGGTTATTATCTTCATGTTACATGTGGGAAAAATGAGGCCTAAAGGTGAGGAGCTTCCCAAGTTCACCCAAGCAGTAAGCAGTCTGCAAGACTAGCAGCCTGGGATTTGCACCATGGCAGTCTGGCTCTGTCCCCCACTGGCCACTTGCGATGCTAGCTGGGTGGAGACAGCACAGGTCTCACGGTGGGGAGAGAACAATAAACCCAGGAATCCTGTCTTCCAGATCTCTCCACACAATTAACCTATTCAAAACTTCATGGACAGTCCAGCAAGCTTGTCTAACCCACAGCCTGCAGGCCCCGTGCAGCCCAGGACGGCTTTGAATGGGCCCAGAACATATTCATACATTTTCTTAAAACATTATGAGTTCTTGGTCGAGCACGGTGGCTCACATCTGTAATCCCAGCACTTTGGGAGGCTGAGGTGGGCGGATCACCTGAGGTTGGGAGTTCAAGACCAGCCTGACCAACATAGAAAAACCCAGTCTCTACTAAAAAGACAAAATTAGCTGGGCATGATGGCGTATGCCTGTATTTCCAGCTACTCGGGAAGCTGAGGCGGGAGAATCGCTTGAACCCGAGAGGTGGAGGCTGTGGTGGGCTGAGATCACACCATCGCACGTCAGCCTGGGCAACAGGAGTTGACACTCAGTCTCAAAAAAGAAAAAGTTATGAGGTTTTTTTTTGTGTGTGATTTTTTTTAAAGTTCATCAGCCATCATTAGTGTTACTGTATTTTATGTGTGGGGCAAGACAATTCTTCTTCTTCCAATTTGGCCCAGGGAAACCAAACAATTGGACACCCCTGGATGATGAAAAAGAAGACTCTTCAGCTCCCGCTGTCACCAAAGCTCCACCTCAGTTCCTGCCCTTAGGTAACTAACACCAAGATAGCAAGATGGAATTTTACCAAACCGCTCTAGGTTCCTTCCCCAGCAGACTAGAAATGCCCTGGGGACTGCCTGCCTTTGAGGTAAATTTTTTTTCCCTTTTTAAAGAAAGTGGTAAACATCTGAAAATAGAGTTTTCTAAAGAAAGTGACTCTTCAGTTGTAATTATAGCAGAGTGGGCCACTGCTTTCTATCAGCAGGAAAACTGCTTCTGATTTTTTTTTTCTTTTTCTTTTTCTTTTTTTTTTCTTTTTGAGATGGAGAGTTGATCTCGGCTCACTGCAACCTCCACCTCCGGGGTTCAAGCGATTCTCCTTCCTCAGCTTCCCGAGTAGCGGGGACTGCAGGTGCCTGCCACCACACCTGGCTATTTTTTTTTGTATTTTTAGTAGAGATGGGGTTTTACCATGTTGGCCAGGCTGATCTAGAACTCCTGGCCTCAGGTTATCTGCCCGCCTAGGCCTCCCAAAATTATGGGATTACAGGCGTGAGCCACCGCTCCTGGCCACTGCTTCTAAATATACCCTGTATAATGCAAATCCTAAGGAGGGCCAGCCTCCAGCTCCATTCCATTTCCTCCCTCAAAGGCTGGGGGCGTGCACCCTGGGTGGGGTGTCGGGCTCCCTCCAGAGTGGCCTCAGCCCCACCACGTGCCCCTCCCCAGCAGGCTTTGGGCAGAGACCCAAATGGTGGGGGAAGAAAAATGGGTGGGCTTCATGCCTGACGTTCTATGGGGCAAGTTGCTTCTTACGTACATCCAAGGATCAAGGGTGCATTTGCAAACTTTTCAAAATGCCTTAGAAGAGGTAGGAGTTAAGCCCTCGGGATTTGGAGGGGAAGGAGGAGAGGCAGTAAAACAGCGGCAAGGTTGGTGGGAATGGAGTCAGTAATGGCCTCTGTCATAGCCTCAGGCGGGGACTCGCCAGCTCATTTTCTGTTTCCAACCCAATGGCAGGCACTGAGTACTGTGCTCAACCTAGCAATTTGGAGAAGGCGGTGGATATGCATATAACAGAACAGGATGCTCTCCAAAGAACAGGATGCTCTCCGGACAAACGTTCTGAAAGAAAACCAAACGGAAGGTCCTCCCGCCTCTGCTGGGCAGTCTCTAATGACCCTTGGGGACTGTTCCAGACAGGCGTGGGCATCTGCGAATTTACTCACCTGAGAGCTGCCTCTACCTCTTTTTTTTTTTTTTTTTTTTTTTAAGGCTGAGTCTTGCTCTGCCACCAGGCTGGAGTGGAGTGGCACAATCTTGGCTCACTGCAACCTTTGCCTCCCGGGTTTAAGCGATTCTCCTGCCTCAGTCTCCTGAGTAGCTGGGACTACAGGAGAGCGCCACCAGGCCCAGCTAATTTTTATTTTTAGTAGAAACGGGGTTTCACCATATTGACCAGGATGGTTTCGATCTCTTGACCTCGTGATCTGCCCACCTCGGCCTCCCAAAGTGCTGGGGTTACAGTCGTGAGCCTCCGCAACCGGGCTTGCTTCTACCTCCTGATCCCTGGGATCAGAAATCAGAAATGCAAAGACTGTCCCTGTGTGTACTGTTTGTAATTGTAATTCACAATCCCCTTTCTTCCTCCTCACCCCATTTTCAGTTAAGAGAAAAAGGTGAAAACCACAAAGCACAAATTATTTCCAGGAAACTATCTGAAACTCCTGGAAGGCTAGATTCAGGTATAAACAGGGTAGAACTCCAGATTTCTTCAATGTTCCTTAGGGGCTGAGCTTCCTGCATGCCCTTGAAAATTAGAGGAGATTATTTTTTAACACTTCAAAATTATTCCAGAAAGTCATGCAGATGAGAAGATAACCAGGTTGTGAAGGAAGCCCAAGAAATTTGGTAGGGATGCTCAAGTTTTCGGGAAGTTCAGCTGAAATAGCAATTTGTGGGTAGACCATTAGCAGGGAGTTGACTGGAGAATTAATCAGAGATTGAAGGGAGGTGGGGGTCTGGGAGGATGAAGTTTGAACTCAGGCTCAGGATATGGAAAAAGATTCAGTAAAGCTGAGAGTCCTGTGTGCTCAGGCTTCAAAGTCCTAACCAGCCCCAGGGTGTGTAAGGCACGCTGGTAAGTAGAATCAGAGATTCCATTCAGCAAAAGCAGACAGGAAAACAAATCTCTTTTCTTTGTTTGTCCTGGTTGAAAACCAAACACGGTAGCCATCTGATGAAATTCCAATGTCAGGAGTGTTTGGGCAGGGAAGGGAGGGTAAAATTGCAGCTAGCCTCTGACCACAGGGAAATCAGCCTAACGGCTCCTCTCAGGCCATTCTCCAGCCCTGCAGTCTGGAATGTTCACGGGGTGTCTGTGCATCTGCCCTGATTCCAGCCCACAGGACACTGGCTCTCTCTTTCTTGTGACCCCAACATGTCAACTGGCAAGACTCAACATTCCTGTCTGGGACGGAGCAGCTTGAACCACTTGTATGAGTCACAGGTAATTTTCAGCAGTGTGGGATGTGGGAGAACACTGAAGAGTAGTAGGTCCTGAGGAGGCTCAGCGTTAGGGGAATGGAGATGGGGGTGGGGGCGTGGGTGGGGAGAAGGCTCCGAAGGTCAACTGCAATGTCCCCCCTGTTTTCATGCACCTTCATCAACACAGACAAATCCCAGTTGATCCACTAACAGCTTTAGAAAACCTGACCTTTTGTAAAAATGTGGAAACTAAAGTTACAGCCCTTTCTGGAGTGCGGAAGCTTTGGAAACAAGACACCACAGTGAGGCAAGCCGGGGAGGCCAGCCCAAACCAGAACCAAGTGTGGGCAATTCATGCCATTAGCACGAAAGGTTAGTGGGCCGGGCTAAACTTGGGCAAGATCTCACAGGATCTTAGATCCAGTGTATTTTCTGTCAGTAGATGTCAATCAGAAAGGTTGTGAATTACATCTCAGCCTGGCATTGGGCTTGGGGCAAAGATCTATGACTTTTTTTTCCAGGGAAGTTCTCTGAGAACTGAATCAATGCCTGCCCTCTAATCTATATTGCATCCCTTCCTGAACCAACCTACCTAAAAAACTGCTCCACTCCTCCATTAAAAAAAAAAAATCATGTCATTTAGAAACTTTTGAGGCCGGGTGCAGTGGCCCACACCTGTAATCCCAGCACTTTGGGAGCTGAGGCAGGTGGACCACTTGAGGTCAGGAGTTCAAGACCAGCCTGGCCAACATGGTGAAATCCCATCTCTATTAAAATGCAAAAATTAGCCAAGTATGGTGGCACATGCCTGTAGTCCCAGCCACTCGGGGGGCTGAGGCAGGAGAATCATTTGAACCCAAGAGGTGGAGGTTGCAGTGAGCCAAGATTGCGCCACTGCACTCTATCCTGGACTACAGAGCGAGATTGTCAAAACAAACAAACAAAAAAACATTTTTGAGTTTTACTGTCTACTAAATCAAGTACACATTCCTTTGCCTGGTCATTTAAAAATCCTCCATAATTCGGCCCCACCCCACCTATCCACTTGTGCTTCCCCCGGCCACACACACACTGTCTGAGCTGGTCAGAAAGGCCTTTGCACTGTCCCAGATAGCTTACCCATTCCTGCCTGTTTAATTACCAGTTCACATTCATTCCTGAATCTGAATTTATCCGTTGCAGTTCTTTTTCTTCTACAGTTAAAGGCCAAACACACACAAAATCAGTCTCCTACTAATCCTGACTTGGGTCCTCTAAATTTAGTAGCACAGAGAGAAAATATAGAGAATGATTGTACCTAAGATATCAAGGGGGGATGAGTTCAAGACAGAATAAAATGTTTGTCCAACCCTGACATTTTAAATGCTCATCTGAAAATTGGCACCTCCAGAGTGTTGCTCTCTTCGGAGCATTCAAACGCAGGGCACCGTAACATTAAATTCCTTTGTGTTTACGACTTTTTCTCCTAATTCTTCTTCTCTTTGAGGGAATGGTGTAAGGCAAGAGCTTGAAAGAAATCATACACTTCTTTTTTAAAAAATAGAGACAGGATCTGGTCATATTGCCTAGGCTGGTCTAGAATTCTTGGGTTCAAGCTATCCTTCCGCATTGGCCTGGCAAAGTGCTGGGATTACAGGTGTCAATCACTGCACCCAGTCCCTATATACTTCTCTCTCTCTCTCTCTTTTTTTTCTTTTTTTTTTTCCTTTTTGAGATGTTTTTTCACTCTTGTAACCTAGGCTGGAGTGCAGTGGCACAATCTCGGCTCACTGCAACCTCTGCCTCCTGGGTTCAAGCGATTCTCCTTCCTCAGCCTCCTGAGTAGCTGGGATTACAGGCATACGCCACCGCACCCTAACTTTTGTATGTTTAGTAGAGACAAGGTTTTACCATGTTGGCCAGGCTGGTCTTGAACTCCTGACCTCAGGTGATCCGCCTGCCTTGGCCTCCCAAAGTGCTGGGATTACAGGCATGAGCCACCACGCCCAGCTCCTGAATACTTCTTAAAATGCAATCGAGCAGACATACAGACCAGTGGAATAGAGTCCAGAAATAAACACTTGCATATATAGTAAACTGATTTTCACCAAGGGTTCCAAGACCATTCAGTGGGGAAAGGATAATCTTTTCAACAAATGGTTCTGGAAAAACTGGATAGTCACACATACAAAAGAATGAAACTGGATCTTCACTTTATATCATACAGAAAATAACTCAAAATGGATCAAAGACCTAAATTTAAGAGTTAACATTGTAAAACTCTTAGAAGAAAACATAGGGGAAACTCTTCATGGCATTGGACTTTGCAATGATTTCTAGAATATGACAGCAAAATCGCAGGCAACAAAAGAAAAACCAGATAAATTAGATTTCATCAAAATACGAATTTGTGCATCAAAGGACACTATTAAAAGAGTGAAAAGGGCTGGGCACAATGGCTCATGCCTGTAATCCCAGCACTTTGGGAGGTTGAGGTGGGTAAATCACCTGAGGTCAGGAGTTCGAGACCAGCCTGGCCAACATGGTAAAATCCTGTCTCTAATAAAAATATAAAAAATTAGCCTGGCATGGTGGTAGGGGCCTATAATCCCAGCTACTTGGGAGGCTGAGGTAGGAGAACCCCTTGAGCCTGGGAGGCGGGAGGTTGCCGTGAGCCAAGACTGTGCCACTGCACTCCAGCCTAGGCAACAGATCGAGACTCCATCTCAAAAAATAAAAATTAAAAAATAAAAGAGTGAAAATACAGCCTACAGAATGGGAAAAAATATTTGTAAATAATATTTCTCTTAAGGAATTAATATCCAGAATATTTTTTAAAAATGAGAGAACAAAACAACCCAATTCAAAAAAAGGGAAAGAACTAGGGTAGACATTTCTTCAAAGAAGATACAAGTTGCATTGGAACCAAATCATTTTCTGAGTGCTAAAAAAGAAAAAAAAAAACAAAAACAAAAAGAGAAAGAAGACAAAGAAGATACACGAATAGCCAACAAGCACGAGAAAAGAGGCGCAATGTCACTAGTCATTAGACAAATGCAAATCAAAGCAAAATGAGACACAACCTCTTACCTATTAGGATGACTATTTGGAAAAAATGAAAGAAGAAAAAAAAGCAAGTTTTGGCAAGGATATGGAGAAATTGAAATTCTCACACATGACTGGTGAGAATGTAAACGATGCAGCCACTGTGGAAAACAGCTTGGCAGTTCCTCAAAAAGTTAAACAGAGAATTACCATATGACTTAGCAAATTCATTCCTAAGTGTGTACCCCAAAAAATTGAAAGAAAGGACTCAGGTACCTATACTTCAATGTTCATAGCAGCATATTCACAATAGCTAAAAGTTAGAAACAACCCACTGTTCATCTGCAGATGAATGGATTAGCAAAATGTGATATACTAATACAACGGAGTATTATTCAGGCTTAGAAAGGAAAGAAATTCTGGCCAGGCATGGTGGCTCTCACCTGTAATCCCAGCACTTTAGGAGGCTGAGGCAGGCAGATCACGAGGTCAGGAGTTCAAGACCGGCCTGGCTAACATGGTGAAACCTTGTCTGTACTAAAAATATAAAAATTAGCTGGGCATGGTGGCACATCCATGTAATCCTAGCTACTCCGGAGGCTGAGGCAGGAGAACTGCTTGAACCTAGGAGGCGGAGGTTGCAGTGAGCCAAGGGCTCACCACCGCACTCCAGCCTGGTTGACAAAGTGAGACTCTGTCTCAAAAAAAAAAAAAAAAAAGGCTGGGCGCAGTGGCTCACACTTGTTATCCCAGCACTTTGGGAGGCCGAGGCAGATAAATCACAAGGTCAGGAGTTGGAGACCAGCCTGGCCAACACAGTGAAACCCTGTCCGTACTAAAAATACGAAAATTAGTTAGGCGTGGTGGCTCATGCCTATAATCCCAGCTACTCAGGTGGCTGAGGCAAGAGAATCGCTTGAACCCAGGAGGTGGAGGTTGCAGTGAGCCGAGATTGTGCCATTGCACTCCAGCCTGGGTGACAAGAGGTTTGTAAAAAAAGGGGGGTTTTTCTCAAAAAGAAAAGTCATACAACATTGTCAGTGTACTTAATGCCACTGACTTGTACACTTAAAATGGTTAAAAGGGAAAAAGAGGTCATTCTCGTGTTCCTATATCTTACCACAAATTTTTACAAAAGAAACAGAAACTAAATCTCATCATGAGGAAAAAGTCAGACAAACCCAAAATTTTTGGTCATTCTCCAGAAAAACTGACCTCCACTCTTCAAAAATGTCAAGATCATAAAAGGACAAAAAAGGTGAGTTGGGTACTGTTACAGATAAAAAAAGTCTTAAGAGACAGGACAAGCAAATGCAATGAGTAATTACTGATTATACTTTAATTTAAAAAAAGGAAAAGCCCAGGCACGGTGACTCACACCTGTAATCCCGGCACTTTGGGAGGTGGATCCCCAGAAGTCAGGAGTTCGAGACAGACTGACCAACATGGTGAAACCCTGTCTCTACTAAAAATGCAAAAAAATTAGCCAGGCGTGGTGGCACGAGCCTGTAATCCCAGCTACTTGGGAGGCTGAGGCAGGAGAATCGCTTAAACCCGGGAGGTGGAGGTTGCAATGAGCCGAGATCATGCCACTTGCACTCCAGCCTGAGTGATGCAGCGAGACTCCATCTCAAAAAAAAAAAAAAAAAAAAAAAAAAAGGCCCTTAAAGAAAGGGAAAGATCTATAAAAGGCACCGTGCGGACACTTGGGAAAAGTGAATATGAACTACGTATCAACATTCAGTGTTTTCAGAGTGATAATATCGGAGTTATGTAGAATACCCTTTTTAGGAGATACGTGCTGAAGTATAATATTTAGGTATGATGGCTGTGACTTAACTTTCAATATATATATATCTAAATAAGTGAATACGGCAAAATTGATGGATGTAGCTGTGAGTTTAACGGTATCCATTGTGCTACCTTTCCACTTTTCCATATTGGAAAATAAAACGGAGACAAAATGGGTTAGCCAGTTTGGTCCCCAAATGATCAGGGAAGCACCGACTTTCTGTGAATCTGTAAGCAAAATATTGATCTGGTTGCCAAGCTGGGTCACCCTATTTTTTTTTTTTAAAGATGGGGTTTCACCATGTTGGTCAGGCTAGTCTTGAACTCCCGACCTCAGGTGATCCGCCCACCTTGGCCTCCAAAGTGCTTGGATTACAGGCATGAGCCACCACGCCCGGCCCTCACCCTATTTTATTGAACTAACTCCTCAGGGCTGCCAGAAGGCACTGCTGGCACAGAGTATTTGGGAGGTGGGGACCGACACCTCTCTCCATTCACTGTGACTCCTCCCCACGAGGCCTCCATTGCCTTCCAGGGCTTGCTTCTCTGCTCTCCCACTGGACATACTGTCCGTCACCTACCTTGACACTTCAGGATCTACTGTGTTGTCTTTTTGTATATACTGAGGTTGTAAGCTCTCAAGGGCAGGGACAGGTCTCACTTTTATTTTTAAAAACATTTTTTTAAATCTATTCATGAGGCAGAGTCTGCTGGCTCTGTTCCAGGCTGGAGTGTTCATGGCTCACTGCAACCAGGCTCCTGTGATCCTCCTGTCTCAGCCTCCCAAGTAGCTGGGATGACAGACACGTGCCACCACAACCAGCTAATTTTCAAACTTTTCATAGAGAGGGTTTCTTACTATGTTGCCGAGGCTAATCTCGAACTCCTGGGCTCAGGCAATCTACCTCAGCCTCCCAAAGGGCTAGAATTACAGGTGTGAGCCACCATGCCTGGCCAGGTCTTACAACCTTCCCACCCCAACTTTCCAAACCCCTGCTTTGCACAGAGCTACATAAAAATATATTTTTCTAGGAATTAATTATTAAATATCCCATGAGTATGGAGAGTGTGGAAGTATAAGTAGATATGGTTAGGGGTCAAAAGGTTGACCTCAGCCGGGCGCAGTGGCTGACGCCTGTAAGCCCAACACTTTGGGAGGCCAAGGTGGGCAGATCACTTGAGGTCAGGAGTTTGAGACCAGCCTGGCCAACATGGTGAAACCCCTTCTCTATTAAAAATACAAAAATTACCCGGGCTTGGTGGTAGGCACCTACCCTGTAATCCCAGCTATTCAGAAGGCTGAGGCAGGAGAATCACTTGAACCTGGGAGGCGGAGGCTGCAGTGAGCCAAGAATGTACCACTGTACTCCAGCCTGGAAGCCAAAGTGAGACTCCATCTCAAAAAAAAAAAAAAAGAAAAAGGTTTACCACAATTAATGTACCCCAAATGCTGCTGGGCAGGGCCCTGCAGAAGGAATGTTACGTGTGGGCTTTGACACAACCCAATTCCCTGTGGTAACCAGGTGTTACAGGTTTAGGTGAGTGATTAGTGCTTACGGGTGGGGTAAAAGAAATACAGCCTTGGCTTATGAATACCTAGGCACAGAATGTCCCCAGCTCGGCCCTGTGGGGCAACTGTTCTCACAATCCTGTGAGTTCTTCCCAAGGAATCAGGCCAATCAAAGGATTAAAGACCTCAAAAAAAAGGGAGCTCTCATTCCAGCTCCTTCAGCAGAGTCACGGTACCTTGAAGGACTGGCACCATTTGTGCTTCAGGGAAGACAACACGGCCTCTACCAGAAGGTGGGAGTGGGAACTCTTCCCTGCACCCCTGTGCTTTGGGAGGAAGGTGCTGCCCACATGCTGAGCCAGTTGCAGGAGAGCACCTAGGCCTGCTGCATTCCACCTCCTGCCGAGACACCCGCGTGCTTCTGTGTTGTAGCTTGTCAAGGGAGTCTAGACTTGTCCTTCTTGTCTTAAGTTTTCAGGGAGGCTGGAAGAACTAGAGGGTAAATTTCCTCCCTACTCCAGCCAGAGCATCCACGAGCCGGCCCCTCCGCTCCAGTATATGCATACAATATATTGTTATTTCCTATTAAATCCGATCTTTTCACCCAGCACTGAGTATTACTCTAGCACTGACACTTAGTTTTAATCCAGTTTAAGATTTTATACACAGGTTCTTGTACTGGTTTCTAATTGTTTTACTTGAATTCCCCCACAAAATTACAAACCTCTTGGTGAGCCGTGCTCTACCCTGCTTTAGCACCTAGGTGCTAAAACACAGTACACATCCAGTACACGGTGGACATTAGATCAGTATCAATCAGCACACGGGAATCTGTAAATAATCTAGTGTATATCTATAGTAAGTGATACTCTGCAACGGTTACCAATAATAAGGTGGATCTACATATTCTGACATGGAGAGATTTCCAGTTCATATGATTTTGCCCCCCAAAATTAAAGCAATCAGGTGCAGTACACAATTATATAGAAGGAAGTAGAAGAAACAAGGATCTGGTCCATTCATCTGTTTATCTCCTTCCTCCTACATACCCCTAGTCACAGACATTTGTTACAATCTAGTGTGGCAGAACTCAGTAATTTCCTGTATTTTCCCTTTCAAAAAGAACTGTAGTTAATGTAGTTTTTTTTTTTGAAACCGAGTTTCACTCCTGTCGCCCAGGCTGGAGTGCAATGGTGCCATCTCAGCTCACTGCAACCTCCACCTCCCAGGTTCAAGCGATTCTCCTGCCTCAGCCTCCCAAGTAGCTGGGATTACAGGTGTGCACCACCACACCCGGCTAATTTTAATATTTTTAGTAGAGACAGGGTTTCTCCATGTTGGTTAGGCTGGTCTCAAACTCCCAACCTCAGATGATCTGCTTGCCTTAGCCTTCCAAAGTGCTGGGATTACAGGCGTGAGCCACCTCGCCCGGTCTGTAGTCAATGTTAAATAAATGTCTAAGTCAGTTTCCATAGGACTGGCCACAATAACAGTCACACTTATGTAGCATATGTATGGGGCAGGCATTGCTCATAGTGATTCACATAAATTATCTCATTTAATCCTCACTATAGTTTTTTAAGACACTGAGGCACAGAGAGGTGAAGTAACTTGCCCTAGGTCAGACAGCACAGCAAGAAGGTGGCAGACCCAGGATTCAAGCCCGGACAGTCTAGCTCAGGAGCCTGTGTCTTCAGCCTCTCTGCTGAAGGTGCTTTTCTTTATTTCTACCTTTTATGTATGCCTCAGTGATGCTACTCAGAATGCTGTGTAAGACATAACGGAAAAGAAAAAAAAATCCCCATTCCCACCCTAACCTATGGGTCTGTTTAGGGACTTGCAGATTTGAGGTACCTATAAGGAGCTACTGATGCCTTCTGGAAACTATGTGTGGGCTGCTAATGAGAGAACATGACCATTTGCCGTGACTGTGTTAGTCAAGTGATATACATAGATCGCCCCAGCAAGTGCCTCCTGAGGATGGGGTCCAGCCCCAACCCTAGATCGTATCAAGTACAACTTCAGCTATTAAGCTGGCTAATGATGGTCCAGGTGGAATAAATCCCACCTGATTGAAAGCAGCAGGGGTAGACGTGTTAACTTTATGAAAAGATAGGTACAAGGTATAAGATTGGGATTCTGATTCTTGGTTCCTCAAAGGCCTGAAGAATGAAGATTGATGCCACCTAAGAGCAAATTAGAAGACTTTGTCCAGGCCCAGGCCCCGGAATAGTGTATCGGAGACAACACTGCGTTTAGAGTGCTGTTTCAGGTTAAATCAGCATCCCTGCAATGTGCCAGACCTATTGTCACAGCACTATGGACCCCGGTTCACACACACAATGTTTGCTCTCTGGCAGCCAAATGCACTTGGAACTGGCAGTAATGACCTCACCAAAGCAGGAAAGCTGAGCAGTTAGTCAGATGATTAACAAGGTACTGAGATGGAAGAGTTGGGTATCACTTGATGGAAATATCTTGGCATCTCAGAATCAAAGTTTCCAAACTTGGAGGCAGTTTAGGAACCATCATATCCAAAGTCCTTGCTTTACAAATGTGGCAACTGAAGCTTAAAAAAAAAACAGGTAGGTCTCAGGGCTCCTTGCCTGAACAAAGTTAAAGTGTAGTTCTTCCAATACCATTTGCTCAGGACTCTCTTTCAATGACGGCAGGGTCTTTAGTCTCAACTACGGTCATTGCTTCATCCCCAGGGCTTGACTTCTATTTCTCCTTTCCTCTTAATGGTTCTGTTTTCATTTTATTTTTCAGAGAGTCTTGCTCTGTCACCCAGGCTGGAGTGTAGTGGTACAATATGGGCTCACTGCAACCTCAGCCTCCACGGTTCCAGTGATTCTCATTCCTCAGCCTCCCGAGTAGGGCTAATTTTTGTATTTTTTTTAGTAGAGACAGGGTTTCACCAAGTCCACCAGGCAGGTCCGCCTGCCTCGGCCTTCCGAAGTGTTGGGGATTACAGGTGTGAGCCACTGTGTTCGGCCACATTTTTATTTTTAATTGTTTTGTTAGTATTTTGTTTACTGACAGAAAAGGAGGATTATACCCCCATTCCACCACCCCACTCCAATCTCTCCACTGTGGCTCCAGTGCTACAGACCACTCCCAACTTCAGTCCTGGAAGAATGGTAGGCAGCAGCTGAGAGACTGGGGTTAGAAGTGACCTTCATAAATTGTTTGTGTACCCTCTGTCTAGAGTTCTTAAGGTATGGGTCCTCCAGGTGGTTTTCAGGCTTTTCTCTTAGGTCATCATGTTTACGAGGTGAAATTATTTGACAATGTGCTTGTACTATTTTCAAATAACGAAAACCAGTCATTGCCCTACTGATGTCTCATCAGAACAAAAATTCTGCCTTCCATGTGCAGACTGCTCTCTGGTTTTCAAAACTACTGCTTCTCCCTTCTGCAACAGCCCTACCTTCCAACGTGGAAGGGAGCATAGGAAAGCAGCTGCACTGAGTTGTTCCTCCTGCCTCCCTTCCCTCCCGCTACCCCACCCCTTCCTCCTCCAACTTTGCAGATTCTCTAGGTTGATGTTTATGTTGGTCTGCAGGTGGGTTCCAGTTGGAGAGTCTCTGGACAAAAGCAAAGCCTACTTTTCTCCAGGGTGAAAGGCGTGGGGAGAGGCCATGAGGATGGGAAGACGAATGTGCCCCAAATCAAAATGCTTCTCCTGGAAGTCAGGAAGGAATTCTAGATCGCTAGCTCTGATCAGACTCTTGTGCTAAAGAAACAGGCTGTAGGGGAAGTCTCTTCTAACACTGCCCTGGAGCTACGTTATTTCCTAGACTAGCTCAGAAAATGTCTGTCTTTGAGGACAATGCCGCTTTAGGGTAGAATCTAGCAGAACACCACCGTTTGACATGGTCCCGGCAGGGGCCTTCCCTGTGGGCATGGCAGGCCAAAAAGGACACATAGTTTAGGTTCGACAGCCTAAGATGTGAATCCCAGTTGAGCTATTGACTAGCTGTGACCTTGAGCACAAGAACTTTCCTGAACTTCAAGTTTTCTCATCTGTAAGTCAGGGTTAATAATACTTACACGGTGGCCCTAAAAAATCAGAGAGAAAAAAAAATCTATGCAAAATGTCTGCTTCATACAAAGGGCCGAGAAAGTGGTACTTTTTTTTTTTTGAGACAGTTTCGCTCTTCTTGCCCAGGCTGGAGTGCAACGGCACATTCTCGGCTCAGTGCAACATCTGCCTCCCGGGTTCAAGCGATTGTCCTGCCTCAGCCTCCCGAGTAGTTGGGATTACAGGCGCCTGCCACCACGCCCAGCTAATTTTTGTATTTTTAGTAGAGACGAGGTTTCGCCATGTTTGCCAGGCTGGTCTCGAACTCCTGACCTCAGGTGGTCTGCCCGCCTCGGCCTCCCAAAGTGCTGGGATTACAGGCGTGAGCCACCGCGCTCGAAGCTATTATTATTAACTAAAGGGAAGCCTAGGGGAAACTCAGAAATCAAGGACTCCTGTGAGAAGAAAGGAACCGAAGTAGCCCAGACTGGCGCTCCCCACACTCTGCAGCTGGCGGCGCTGCCCACGGAGGGGGCGCATTGGGGATAGGGGATCAAGGGGAGACGAAGGTGAGCGGGCGCTGGGCGAGTTTTGCGTCGGGAAAGGGTGAGGACGGCCCAGGGCCTCCTGCGGGGGCAGGAAGAGATGAAGCCACGTGACAGAGTCAGCGCTCAAAGCCAAGCCCGAGCGCGCCGCCGACCGGATGCGGGAAGTGGGCTCGGGCCCCGCTCCCCTGCGCGGCTCCCCGGCCTGCGTCCGCTGACCTGGTTTCCGCGGGCCCCGCGCCCTCGCGCTCCCGGCGCGGCCGCCGCCCCCGACCAGCTCCGCGCCAGCCTGCCCGGCCCTCGCTTCCCAGCCAGCCCGGCCGCCGCGGCCTCTTGGCCCAGCGCCTGGGGCCGCCCTGCCGCTCCCCTAAGTCGCCCTGCGAAGGCCGCGGCCGCCTGCCTGGCCCAGGAACCTTCCCCTCCCCAGGACCGGCGCCTTCACCTCCGGACCCCGCCCCGTGCTCCCCACGGCCGCCCTGCGCCCCTCTGTCCCCCGCAGCTGCCCGAGCCTCCAGCAACAGCCACGAGGGCGCCAGGAACACCCCAGGCCCGGTCTTCTCGCTCACAGCGCCCCACCTGTGACCCTCGGCGGCCCTCCGGCGCGGCCCTCCGGCGGCGCGGCTGTCTGGAGGCTCCGCACCATCGCAGCCTCCCAGCCCCGCGCCGGGTGCGGAGGGGAGGGTGCGGTTCCTCAGGCCGGAAGAAAGGGTCGCGGCTGCGGCCGCGCCGGCCCTCGGGCCTGCGTCCCCTCCGCTGCGACGCGGTTCACAAACGAGGGAACGGGAGAAGGGAAGAAACTCTGGATTGGGGAACACGACCTTGTGCCTGGAACTGTACGTCCTGTCCCCTCACTTAATCCTCCCAAGACCTGTGGGACGTGTCGTCATGGTAGGGCTGGCGATGAGGAAGCCGAGGCTCGGAGAGGTGAAGCATTGTACGGCCTCTGAGCGGCTGGTTTGCAGCAAAGCCAAACCCAACATTTTTTTCTTAGCAGCGGTAGTTTGAATCGCGCCTTACCGCAGCTACTCTGCCATCGGCCGAGAGGTCACATCTTTTCTGGAACTCCCTCCCCGCTCGCATCATGGAAGCAGTCAGTCGACTCCTCCAGTAGAAACTATTTTGCCACTTTTGGGGGGAATCTTGAGTTACCAACTCATCTCTCAGGTCTTAGATCACACTTTCCTTGACCCCACTAGGTCCTCCAGCACCTCTACTTCCCTTTTTGGTAGCCCTTATCATACCACCTATTGCAACTGCTCCTTTCCTCATCTGTCTCCCTCTGCAGAGGGAGTGAAGGTGCCCGAGTACCGGAACCATGGTCTTCATCACCGCCGCAGCGTTAGTTGAAGTGCCATGGGCCGGCTCCCAGGGTGCCACAGTTCCCAGGAACACCATTTGAGAACCACTGAACTAGAGTTTGCAAGTTAAAGTAAAGCAAGAAGGAAAACCAGAAACAACTGTGAAAACCTGACCTTTCATCACCTTCATACTGGCCATCATTTATTGAGTCCTTATTATACAACAGGCATTGTTTTCTGCATTTCCAACAAGCACCCAGAATACTTTGTGTAGAAGGGCTTTGGCGTATTAACTTATTCGATGTTCTTAATAATCCTATCTAGTACCACTGCTATTCCCATTCTACAAATGAGGAAACAGATTAAGCATTATGAACTTACCTCAAACTACTAGACTGCAGGGCAAGGAGGAAGGGGACATAGTGTGGACAGTGCACAGTTTTAGAAGAAGCAGAAACAAAAGTTCTAGGCAGAAGAAAAGGAATTTACAGAAAGCCTGACAAGCAGGATACGGGGGCAGGGCTGTTCATCATTAGATAATCTATGCACAGTACTTGGGACTATGGGCTTCCTGAAGGTCCCAAGTATTTGAGACCTGAAAAAAATTTTTTTGGCACCTACATAGAAAAAAAAAATGAATATTTAAATTAGTAATTCCAAAATTCAAATCATGAATTGTTTCAAAAATTTTACATGATAGAATTCATATTTAGTAAGTGATATGGGTATATTTTAATGCGTTTGATTTTAAAAACGGAGTAGGGCCTACTAAGAACAGGCCACTAAAACCAGGCCAAGCCCTGGCCCCACTGGGTTTGGATGTAATCCTGAGGGCAGTCAGGAACCCCTGATAGAGGCAGGAGAATGTTCTCTGTGGCTACAGTGAGGAGAATGGATTGGAGGGAGGCCAGACTGAAGGCTGAGCGGCTAGAGACCAGATAGGCAATTACAGTCTTCAGATTGCAAGACAATCTCTCTTTAGTGCCAAGATTAGCATAAAATCATAGCATTATATAACCCAATTATTCTTTGATTCCTTCGGCCCCAATCTGACTCAGCATTCTAAATTTACTTAAGATCTGGGGACAAGCATTTTGCCAAATCCTTTCCCATGAAGGCAAATGATGTTACAGTCAATCAGCACATGCCTTGAGCCAGACAGACATGGGTACGGGCCTCAGTTCTGCTGCTTGCTAGCTGGGTGACTTTGCACAAGTGATTTCATTTCTCTGGGCCTCAGATTCCTTGCTGGTAACATGAGCATAATGTACTCCTACAGAATTAAGTGAGAAAACCCTATATTCTTATAGGGTGGGTACTTAGAAATAAATGGTAGCTGTTATCATTTATGTGCCTTTGTTCTGAAATCTGCTTAAGTTTTCTCTAGGAAGGAACAGAGGGTAGAGTAAATTATTTAGTATTTTCATCAATCTTCTGACGTAAAAGTTATTATCCCCATTTTGCAGATAACGAAAATGGTTCCGGGATTAGATCACAGCTCTGTGAAGTAGGGGCACAAAGTGGTCAACCTGCAAGAGCTGGAACTTCGTTTTCCTTGTACTTCTGTCCATGCACTCACTCCAGCAGTTGGCATCTGCCCTCTTTGATGGCTCCACGACCAATTTCCCTTAGTCATGGCATGAGTCAGCCGTAAGGGCTGATGGCACACCAGTGAATACTCCGCTGTGGCACCGCTAGCTGCCATTCTCCTTCTTCTCCAACATTTTCCAGGCTCCCTAATACCTTGCCCCCCAGTTTTACAGCTTCTGGATTTTCCTTATTAAACGGCTTGTCTCTGAGACTCAGACAGAACCGCCCAGACTGGGATGCCTTCCAGGGTACCTCCCTTTCAAGGGAGCAGATAAGTAGGTCACATCGGGATGGTGAGGGAGGAAGCTTGACTTCTTATGGGTGGAGGAAAAATACTGCAGGTCACATGGAGAATGGAAAACAAAATAGCAGTGTTTCTCTCTTTTCCTAATTCTGTCACACAACCTCACCAGCGTTCTGGAAACAGCACAGGCAATGCTGATCTTTGAAGGCTTGAGGACACTCCTGGCAACTTGAGCATAAGACTTGTTTGTCTACCCTGTGCTCCCCTCCATCCCATCTGCCTCCTCTTCAGCCTACTCCACAGCCCCCAGGATATGTTTTTCTCCTATATGGTAAAGCGAAATCTCAGCTTCTACAGGAGCTTTCACCACCTTGTGGACTGCCCCTCGAGGGCCTGAAAACACAGAGCTCGGCAGCCTGGAGGCTCTGTGGGGCAGGAAGGCACTGCCCGTGAGTGCCTGGAGCGGCCCAGATCCCATTTACAGAGACGCCATTGCAGCAACCGGGTTGGTCATGGGCGCAAGATTTCTGCTCCCTATCCCAACCCTAGTGAAGGCAGTTCACAAGGTATGTGAGTGAGCATTAAATTACACAGATCACCGTGAAAACCAGAAAGAGACAGACAGAGACAGGGACAGGGACACAGGCAGGGTGCGGCATTATAGACCCAACACTACCAACCCCACCCTGCCCCACTATCCCTTGGGACTGAGCCCTGTTTGAATCATAACACTGGGCGGTCACATTTCTAGGAAACTGCAGCTGAAGAGGAAAGGTCCTGGCTGTGTGAGCGGGCCATGTACAGATTAGGACTGAAAGTGTGTATCCGGCAGACAATTGGTCACTGGACTCCACGCTGGAGGCACAAGACAAGCACACAAAACAAGGACCTAAGCCTGACCCCTCAAACCTGGGGGTAAACAAACCTGCTTCCCTGGACGGGGGTTGTGGAAACAGGGAGTTCACCTCTCGAGAGGCGCAGGGGTTTTCCATTCTCCTGGCGTGGAGCCTGGTGAACTTCTAGCTCAGAGGCTCGCTGTTCCAGGATACTGGGAGCTCTTTCACGGAGGCTTGGAGGTGATGCTGCAGACTTTGGGCTGGCACTGTCTCCCACCTGGCTTCCACATTGCCCCCTGCCCTCCCTCCTCCTGTTCCCAAGACCTTCAGACTGTTCACGGATGCTAGGCCCCTCTGCTCTTTTTCCTCCATCCCTGTAGAAGGCATATTCCCCCACGCCTCAGGTGTCTGTGCCCAGGTGCCCCATGGGAAGGCCCACTCTTGCCTTCAGTAGCTTTCTTTTTTTTTTTTTTTGAAATGGAGTTTCACTCTTGTTACCCAGGCTGGAGTGCAATGGCGCGATCTCAGCTCACCACAACCTCTGCCTCCCATGTTCAAGTGATTCTCCTGCCTCAGCCTCCCGAGTAGCTGGGATTACAGGTACCCACCACCACACCTGGCTGATGTTTGTATTTTTAGTAGAGACAGTTTCACTATGTTGGCCAGGCTGGTCTTGAACTCTTCATCTCATGATCCGCCCACCTCAGCCTCCCAAAGTGCTGGACTTTCAGGCGTGAGCCACCACGCCTGGCCCTGCCTTCAGAAGCTTTCTCCCCTCTCCTGAGAGGCAGGGCTGGGTGACAGGAGAGAGACATTCATCTTCACCTGAGCCCTTCATTGTGTTTAATCTGTCTAGTGGGGGTGGGCCTGTCAAACACATCTCTTTCCTAGGTTGGAGTAATCCCAAACCATCTCTCATCATAGTGGCTGTAAATCCCACAAGTATGTGGCATGCACTAGTAGCAGTGACAGTGTGGGGGTGCCTCACACTGAAACAAGAAGTTTGGACTTGAGAGGCTGAGAACCTTTGTCTTGTTTGAAAGTGGCTGGCAGCTCTTCCTCCCTGGCATCTCCTCCAACCTGGGCCCCTTGATCTTCTGACATCTCTGTGTGACTCTGGGTGCACTGCTTACTCCAGGTCTAGTGCAAGTGCTACAGGACTACCCGGGAGAAAGAAGCCAGTCTTGAAACCTCCATAGCCCCCATACATCAATCAGTTACGGATTTAAGTGGCGATTCTAAGACCTTAATTTGCATCAGGATCACCAGGGGGCTTGTGAAAACACAGAAAAAAAAAAAAAGAACGAAAGAAAGACCCTTTCACTGTGCATGGCAAATTAGATACACCAATGAGTCAATTAGTCAACAAATGCTTTTTTTTTGTTTTTTTTTTTTTTTTTTTGAGATGGAGTCTGGCTCTGTCGCCCAGGCTGGAGTGCAGTGGTGCGATCTAGACTCACTGCAACCTCCACCTCCGGAGTTCAAGTGATTCTCCTGCCCCAGCCTCCCCAGTAGCTGGAACTACAGGCGCCCGCCACCACACCTAGCTAATTTTTGTATTTTTGGGAGAGACAGGGTTTCACTGTGTTGGTCAGGCTGGTCTTGAACTCCTGACCTCCTGATCTGTCCGCCTTGGCCTCCCAGACTGCTGGAATTACAAGTGTCAGCCACCACGCCTGACCGCTTTTCTTTTCTTTTTTTTTTTTTTTGAGATGGAGTTTCATTCTTGTCACCCAGGCTGGAGTGCAATGGCGTGGTCTTGGCTCACTGCGACCTCCACCTCCTGAGTTCAAGTGATTCTCCAGCCTCAGCCGTCTGAGTAGTTGGGACTACAGGTGCCTGCCATCGCACTTAGCTAATTTTAATTTTTTTTGCATTTTTAGTAGAGACAGGGTTTCAGCATCTCGGCCAGGCTGGTCATGAACTCCCGACCTCAGATGATCCACCCACCTCGGCCTCCCAGAGTACTGGGATTACATATGTGAGCCACCACGTTCAGCCAAGATGTTTCTTTTTTATGGTAATCAGAAACAGTGTATAAATATGTGTGTGTGTATGTGTGTCTGTGTGTGTGTGTATAAAATAGCCCATGAAATCTACTCATTTGCATTCACATATAGGCACACCTGCTTCTCTAATTTTCTTTTTTAAACTACAAGTTATTTTCTATTCTAAATATAATATTTGGGTTAGTAGAAAATGTGTGAAGGAAATAAAAAGTGAAAAGAAAAGTAATAGATGAAAATAAGTCATTCATAAACCCATAATCCAGAAATAACTAGTATTAATCTTTTGGTTTATTTTTTCCAATAGTTTTCCTACACATATTTATTCTATATGATTTTTAAAGGAAATTGAGATGAAATCTTTATGTGCTTATGTATCTTAACTTTTTCTTTTTTTTTTTTGAGATGGAGTCTCGCTCTGTTGCCAGGCTGGAGTGCAGTGGCATGATCTCAGCTTACTGCAACCTCTGCCTCTCGGGTTCAAGGGATTCTCCTGCCTCAGCCTCCCAAGTAGCTGGGACTATAGGCACTCACCACCGCACCTGGCTAAATTTTGTATTTTTAGTAGAGACGGGGTTTCACCATGTTGGCCAGGATGGTCTCAATTTCCTGACCTCGTGATCCTCCTACCTCGGCCTCCCAAAATGCTGGGATTACAGGTGTGAGCCTGGCCGTATCTTACTTTTTTTAACTAAACATACGATTAGCATTTTGCTATTCCCTTAAGTATTCTTCCAAAATATAAAATATTATTCCATGACATTTATTTACAGATGTATCAAACTTTAACCACTTCTGCATTATTGGACTCTCCATTTTTTGTTATGAATAATATTTCAGTGAACATCTTTGCATATCTAAACATATCTTTGATCATTTTCTTAGGCTGATTCTAGAAGTGAGATTATTATGTCTTTTTTTTTTTTTTTTTTTTTTGGAGGCGAGAGATAAGAGTCTTACTTTGTTGTCCAGGCGGGAGTGCAGTGGCATGATCTCAGCTCACTGCAACATCCACCTCCCAGGTTCAAGCAATTCTGGTATTACAGGTACATGCTACCATACCCAGCTAATTTTATTTTTTTTTGAGAGGGAGTCTCGCAGTGTCACCAGGCTGGAGTACAGTGGCACGATCTTGACTCACTGCAACCTCCGCTTCCTGGGTTCAAGCGATTCTCCTGCCTCAGCCTCCTGAGTAGCTGGGACTACAGGCATTTGCCACCATGCCCAGCTAATTTTTGTATTTGTAGTAGAGACAGGGTTTCACCATGTTGGCCAGGATGGTCTCTACCTCTTGACCACGTGATCCGCCCTCCTGGGCCTCCCAAAGTGCTGAGATTACAGGCGTGAGCCACCGTGACGAGCTAATTTTTGTATTTTTAGTAGAGATGGAGTTTTGCCATGTTGCCCAGGCTGGGCTCGAACTGAGCTCAACTGATCCTCCTGTTTCGGCCTCCCAAAGTGCTAGGATTGCAGGTGTAAGCCACTGCGCCTGGCAAGTCATTTTAAAATCTCTTGACACATATTACACTATCAAATAGTTTTCTAGAACTTCCATTTGAAAATATTTCTAGAGACTTCTGGGTTCTGGTTCTGCATATATGGCACTTGGAAGTAGCCACTCCATGCTAACAAGTAAAAAGCTGAGGAAACTGAAAAATCAACGACTCTTCTTGGATTCAAAAGAGAGGTAAGGATGTAGGGCAAACCACTGCCCCCAAGATTGGCGAGACAGACAGGTGAATACCGGGAGTCATGGCTTACTAGGGCAGACTCACAAGGGCAATTTTTCTCAGGAACCAGTGCCAGCTAGGAAAACCTGTACGGTGGTTGGAAGATTGCTTGGAGGCTCAGAATGGACAAGTTAAAAACTCCAGGGTGACCAAGTCATGGGAGTGAACATTGGAGGAAATGCTTTTGTGAGTTTTACCTGTAGGAGCTGCCCCAAGTTCTATAGTAAATG
Source organism: Cacajao melanocephalus (assembly GCA_963573385.1). NCBI lineage: Eukaryota > Metazoa > Chordata > Mammalia > Primates > Pitheciidae > Cacajao > Cacajao melanocephalus. The sequence continues at coordinate 86,136 of CAUYLG010051967.1, read as the reverse complement.
TCAGAGAAACATCTCCTCATGCTTCTGGCAAGGCGAAGGGAAAAAACATTTCAAAATAGGCCAGAGCATTCTGTGTGTTCTTCTTAACAAGGCCTGAGCTCAGGAGAACTGTTTAACCGGAGCCAAACTTGCTGAGGTTTTATTAGCACCCAAGTGACCTGGGGAAGGGGAAGATGCGATTTCAGCGCATTATAGCTATCCTGACCCACCTAAGGTGGGGGTACTTAAAAGCATTTGTGATGTTCCATCCAGAGGCATAGGCTCACTAAAAGACTGACACCCAACCATAGAACCATAGAACACTTCCCCTCCCCTCAGATTTTACCACCACATACTAGGGCCTATCTATAGCAGTTCCTTTTGCCTGATATACTACATCTGACGATCAAGAAAAAAATTACAAGGCATACTAAAAGGAAAAACACACAACTGGAAGACAAGAGCCAGCATTAGAACTAGACAGGGCAGGGATATTGGACTGTGTCAGACCAAGAATTTAAAACAACTATGTTGAGTATGCTAAGGATGCTAATGAATAAAGCAGGCAGCATGCAAGAAGAGGTGGGCAATGGACATGGAGAGATGGACACCCTAAGAGAGAACCAAAAAGGAATGCCAGAGATGAAAACACTGACAGAAATGAAGAATGCCATTCATGCGCTCATTAGTAGACTGGACGTGGCTAAGGAAAGAATCTCTGAGCTTAAGCATACCTCATAGAAAGCCCCTAAATGGCAAGGCAAAGAGACAAAGACTGAGAAAATAGAACAGAATGTTCAAGAACTCTGGGACAACTACAACAGGTCCAAAATATGTGTAATAGAAATAACCGAAGGAGGAGGCAGAAAAGAACAGAAAAAATCTTTGAAACAATAATGACTGAGCATTTTTCTCAAACTAATGCCAGATGCCAAATTACAGATACAGAAAACTCAGAGAAAATCAAGCAGGATAAATGCCCAAAGAACTACCAAAAGTCAAAGACAAATAAAAAGTCCTGAAAGAATCCACAAGAAAAACAAAATCTTACCTATTGAAGAACGAAGATAAGAATTACATCAGATTTCTCCAGAAACAGGTAAAGAAGAAAGTGGAGTGAAATATTCAAAGCATTGAAAGAAAAAAATCCACCAACCTGGAAATCTCTATCTTGCAAAATAATCCCTCTAAAGAGAAGGAGAAATAAAGACTTTCTCAGACAAACAAAATTAAGAGGATTTGTTGCTAGTAGCTCTGTCTTGCAAGAAATATTGAAAGAAGTTATTTACAAAGAAGGAAAATGAAGCCAGGCATGGTGGCTCATGTCTGTAACAGCTCTTTGGGAGGCTGAAGCGGGCAGATCACTTGAGGCCAGGAGTTCCAGAGAGGAGGAATGTGAACTAGGTCAGAAACTCAGATCTACTTAAAGAAAAGGGAAACATCAAAGAAAGAATAAATGAAGGTAAAAGAAAAACTTTTCTTCTTATTCTTTTTTAAAATTAACAAATGAAAATTTCAGCCAGGAGCGATGGCTCATGCCTGTAATTCAGCACTTTGAGGGCTGAGGTGGGCAGATCACTTGAGGTCAGGAGTTCGAGACCAGCCTGGCCAACATAGTGAAACCTCATCTCTATTAAAAATACAAGAATTAGGTGGGCGTGGTGGTGCGCACCTGTAATCCCAGTTACTTGGGAGACTGAGGCAGGAGAATCACTTGAACACGGGAGCAGAGGTTGCAGTGAGCTGAGATTGAGCCATTGTACTCCAGACTGGGCAAGAAGAGCAAAACTCTGTCTCAAAAAAAGAAAAAAAAAAAGAGAAAAATTTCATATATTTGTGATATACAAAGTAATATTTTGTTTCTTATACTTAATGGATCTAATTGTTCAAAACAAACAAGTCAAAATATCAATAATATATTTGATTATGTATACTTATGTATATGTTTTATGATGTATGCACACATATATATATACACACATATGTGTGGGTAAAATGAATGACAGCAATGATACACGAAACGGGATGGAGGAATTAGGATTGTTTTGTTATTATAAGGTACTCACACTATCCATGAAATGGTATAGTGTTATTTGAAAGTGCTCTTGGATTTGTTGTACTTGTAAACTGCAAATTCTAGGGCAATAACTAAAAAAAGTTAAAAAAAAATACAGCTGATATGCCATGAAAGGAGAGAAAATGGGATAATATAAAATGCTCAGTTAAAACCACCAAAGGCAGAGTAAAAAAGTGGAAGACGAAAATAGGAGCAAAGAATGAAGGCAACAAATAGAAAGATAGTAACAAATGTGGTAGATCCAGTTATATCAGTAATCACTTTGAATGTCAATGGTCTAAATGCATGATTCAAAGGCAGAAATTGTCAGGATGGACACAAAAAGAAGACCCAACTATATGTGTGCACAAGAAACTCACATGAAACATAAAGATACATACTGATCCACTGAGTGTGGTGGCTCATCCCTGTAACCCCAGCACTTCGGGAGGCTGAGAGGGGAGGATTACTTGAGGCCAGGAGTAAGACTAGCCGGGGCAACATAGTGAGACCCTGCCTCTACAAAAAATAAGAAAATAGCTGGGTGTTGGGGTGTGTGCCTGTAGTCCTAGCTACTTGGGAGGCTGAGGCAGGAAGATTGGTGAAGCCCAGGTATTTGAGGCTGCAGTGAGTCAAGATGATGCCACTGCACTCCAGCCTGGGTGATGGGTGGCAGAATAAGACCTTGTACCAAAAACAAAAACAAAAACAAAAAAAAACCACACATATAGATTAAAAGTAAATGGATGGGGCCAGGCATGGTGGCTCAAACCTACAATCCCAGCACCTTGGATGGCCGAGGTGGGCAGATCACCTGAGGTCAGGAGTTTGAGACTAGCCTGGCCAACATAGCGAAATCCCGTCTCTACTAAAAATACAAAAATTAGCTAGCTGTGGTGGTGTGTGCCTGTAATTCCAGCTACTTGGGAGACTGAAGCAGGAGAATGGCTTGAACTTGGGAGGCTGAGGTTGCAGTGAGCCAAGATCACACCATTGCACTTCAGCCTGGGTGACAAAGCAAGACTGTGTCTCAGAAAAAAAAAAAAAAGGAAATGGATAGGGAAAATAATACATGTTAATAATAATGGAAAAAAGAGGCCAGGTGCGGTGGCTCACGTCTGTAATCCCAGAACTTTAGGAGGCCGAGGCAGGCAGATCACGAGGTCAGGAGTTCAAGACCAGCCTGGCCAACATAGTGAAACCCCGTCTCTACAAAAATACAAAAGTTAGGCTGGGCGAGGTGGCTCACACTTGTAATCCCAGCACTTTGGGAGGCCGAGGTAGGCAGGTGGCTTGAGGTCAGAAGTTCCAGACCAGACCGGCCAACGTGGTGAAACCTTGTCTTTACTAAAAATACAAAAATTAGCCCAGCATGGTAGCGCGTGCCTGTAATCTCAGCTACTTGGGAGGCTGAGGCAAGAGAATTGCTTAAACCTAGGAGGGAGAGGTTGCAGTGAGCTGAGATCACGCCACTGCACTCCAGCCTGAGTGACAGAGCGAGACTCTGTCTCTTAGCCAGGTGTGGTGGCCGGCACCTGTAGTCTCAGCTACTTGGGAGTCTGAGACAGGAGAATTGCTTGAACCCGGGAGTCAGAGGTGGCAGTGAACCGAGATCATGCCACTGCACTCCAGCCTGGGCAATACAGCAAGACTCTGTCTCAAAAAAAAAGAAGTACTATATTAATTTCAGACAGAGTAAACTTCAAAGCAAAGGAAGTCATCAAGGATAAAGAAAGGTATTACATAATGATAAAGGAGTCAAATCTCCAAAAACATAACAATTCTTTTTTTTTTTTTTTTAACTTTTGAGATGGAGTTTCACTCTTGTTGCCCAGGCTGGAGTGCAATGGCGCGATCTCAGCTCACCACAACCTCCACCTCCCAGTCAAGCGATTCTCCTGCCTCAGTCTCCCTAGTAGCTAGGATTACAGGCATACACCACCATGCCTGGCTGATTTTGTATTTTTAGTAGAGACGGGGTTTCTCCATGTTGCTCAGGCTGGTCTTAAATTCCTGACCTCAATGATCCGCCCACTTTGGCCTCCCAAAGTACTGGGATTACAGGTGTGAGCCACGGTACCTGGCAACAATTCTTAACATGTAAGCACCTAACAACAAAGTGTCAAACTACGTGAGGCAAAAACTGTTAGCACTGTAAGGATAAATAGATTAATGTACTATTACAGTTGGAGACTTAACACCCCTCTTTCAGAAATGGACAAATCAGTAGGCAGAAAATCAGTAAAGACAGTTGAATTCAATGCACCATCAATCAACTGGATATAATTGACATGCATACACGTTTTCATCCAACAATAGCAGAATATACATTCTTCTCAAGCCCACACAAAACATTCATCAAGACAGACCACATTCTGGGCCATAAAACATGCCTTAACTAATTTAAAAGAATAGAATCATACAAAATCTATTCTCAGACCACAGTGGAATTAAACTAGAAATCAATAACAGAAAGTTAACTTGAAATCTTTGAAATATGTGAAAATTAAACAACGTGCTTTCAAGTAACACTTAGGTCAAAGAAGAAATATCAAGAGAAATTTTAAAATATTTTGAACTAGCTGGGCATGGTGGTTCACGCCTGTAATCCCAGCACTTTGGGAGGCTGAGGCAGGTGAATCATTTGAAGTCAGGAGTTCCAGACCAGCCTGCCTAACATGGTGAAACCCTGTTTCTACCAAAAATGCAAAAAAGATGTATCTAATAAAGGGTTGCTATCCAAAACAGTCAAAGAACTCTTAAAATTCAACAATAAGAAAACAACCCCACTAAAAATGTGCAAAACACCTAAACAGACACCTCACCACAGAAGATTCAAAGGCTAGGCCGGGCGCAATACCTCATGCCTGTAATCCAAGCACTTTGGGAGGCTGAGGCAGGAGGATCACAAGGTCAGGAGTTTGAGACCAGCCTGGCCAACATGGTGAAACCCCATCTCTACTAAAAATATAAAGATTAGCCGGATGTGGTGGTGGTACCTGTAATCCTAGCTACTCAGGAGGCTGAGGCAGGAGAATTGCTTGAACCCAGGAGCCGCCCAGCTAGAGTGGCTTTATACAGAATGACACATAATGCCAAAATTTGGAAGCAACCAAGATGTCCCTCAGTATGTGAATGCATAAATAAACAGTAGTATATCCAGACACTGGAATACTATTCAGTGCCAAAAAGAAATGAGCTATCAAGTCATGAAAAGACATGGAGGAAACTTAAACGCCATTACTGAGTGAGAGAATCTGAAAAGGCTACATATTGTATGATTCCAACTATATGACACTCTGGAAAAGGCAAAACAAAAAGTCAGTCATTGCTAGGGGTTAAGAGGGGAAGGAGCAACGAATGGGCAGAACGCAGAGGATTTTTAGGGCAGTGAAAGTTCTCTATTATACTATACTTAAAGTGGTGAAAACGTGTTATTATGCATAGAATGTTTAACACCAAGAGTGAATCCTCATGTAAACTGTAGACTTTGGGTCATAATGATGTGTCAATGTAAGGCTCATCAGTTGTAAAAAAATGTACCACTCTGGTGGAGGAAGCTGGGAATGGGGAGTCTATGCATGTGGGGTGAGGGGCTATATGGGACATCTCTGTGCCTTCCTTCTCAATTTTGCCGTGAACATAAAACTGCTATTATATATATATATCTTTAAAAAGCAAAAAACAAAAATATTCCCAGAGTAATTTGTCTATAGACCTTCTTTTATTCATAAGCATTTTTTTTAAGACAGAGTCTCGCTCTGTCAACCAGGCTAGAGTGCAATGGTGCAATTTCAGCTCACTACAACCTCCACCTCCCAGGTTCAAAAGATTCTCCCGCCTCAGCCTCTTGAGTAGCTGGATTACAGGCACACGCCACCGCAGCCAGCTAATTTTAATTATTATTATTATTTTTTACTTTTTGTATTTTTAGTAGAGAAGGGGTTTCACCATGTTGGTCAGGCTGGTCTTGAACTCCCGATCTCGTGATCTGCCCACTTCGGCCTCTCAGAGTGCTGGGATTACAGTCATAAGCCACCATGCCCAGCCTACGCATAAGTATTTTTGCCTCCACTCCCATCTCGTTCTATCTGTATCTTGCTATACTTAACGTGATCTATGTTGAATTTCCATTCGGTATGGACAAATCTTAGTTCCTCTTTTAGGAGACCATCTTTACATCTCCATCAACGTGCAGCACATGTGGAAAAAAAGGGGCCAAGGACTGAAACTGTCCAGGGGAACCTGGAAGCCCAAGAGGAGCTTCATTTTGAGAAGGAGGCAGGCTAGGGGTTTAAACTCTGTACTTACTTAGGGGTAGGGTTGCAATACTGGCTTGAAGGGGAAGAAAGGGATTATCCTCAACCTTTCATACACCCAGACTCTGGGAGATGAGCACGCTTAGCTCCCTGGCAGGGCTGTCAGTGAAGGCAGGGAGAAGAGCAGAGGCTTGGAGGCCACAGCCACAGGCTGTAGAAGGAAAGGAGCAGCTCCAGGCATCCAGCTGGGGGAGGCCACCTGCTCTGAGTGCTGTGCGCCACTCTTCACAGCCAGCTGTGCCGCTACGACCCGTCCCAGTTTCACAGGTCTGGAGACACATCTGCAACATTGATTACAGAGGCTCAAATTTAATGTTATTTTAGATTAGAGTTGCCCAAACTTCAGTTGTGCCATGTTCAGGATTTCAATGTCTTAGTGCAGTAGTAGGTGCAGGCACACACACCTGTGAGCCATGTCACCCAAGCCTGCCACACTTCTGAACAGGTCAGGCAGAAACAGTGATTGAGACACTTAGGGTATGCCCAGGTCATGTGGAAGCTGCATAAAGGTGTCAAAAAAAATCCTGTCACTTACTTTAGGCTCATTCTAAGCAATAAAAATGTTGAAATTGGCTGGGCATGTGGCTTACGCCTGTAATCCCAACTCTTCAGGAGGCTAAGGCAGGAAGATCACTTAATCCCACCATTTAGTCACCCGCCTTTGCAACATTGTGAGACCCCATTTCAAAAAAAAAAAAAAAAAAAAAAAAAAAAAAATTAGCTGGGGATGGTAGTGCATATGTGTAGTCCCAACTACTCAGGAGGCTGAGGCAGGAGGATCACTTGGGCCCAGGAGGTTAAGGCTGCAGTGAGCTGAGATTGCACCACTGCACTCCTGTCTGCATGACAGAGCAAGACCCTGTCTCTAAAAAAAAAAAAAAAAAAAATTGGGGCTGGCGCGGCAAGCGCTGTGGCTCACGCCTGCAGTCCCAGCACTTCGGGAGCCTGAGGAGGGTGGATCACCTGAGGTCAGCAGTTTGAGACCAGCCTGACCAACATGGTGAAACTCCCATCTCTACTAAAATTACAAAATTAGCTGGGCGTGGTGGTGGGTGCCTGTAATTCCAGCTACTCAGGAGGCTGAGGCAGGAGGATCACTTGAACCCAGGAGGTAGAGGTTGCAGTGAGCCAAGATCGCACCATTGTACTCCAGCCCAGGTGACAAGAGCGAAACTTCATCTCAAAAAAAACAAAAATGGCATCATAGGTCTGACAGGTTTGTTATGCTCTTTCTAATGAATATTAAAAATTTAAAGATAATCACTATAATAAAAACGTGTCAGCCATTGATAGTACCTTTACTACCCATTGGTGATCATTGTACCACATTTTGGGGAAACATTGTTTTAACTGAAGAGTGTTATTGGTTTTTTTTTGTTGAGAGAGTTTCACTCTTGTTGCCCAGGCTGGAGTGCAATGGCACGATCTCAGCTCACCATAGCCTCCACCTCCTGGGTTCAAGTGGTTCTCCTTCCTCAGCCTCTCGAGTCGCTGGGATTATAGGCATACACCACTAGGCCCGGCTAATTTTGTACTTTTAGGAGAGATGGGGTTTCTCCATGTTGGTCAGGCTGGTCTCGAACTCCCTACCTCAGGGGATCCACCTGCCTTGGCCTCCCAAAGTGCTGGGATTACAGGCATGAGCCATTGCTCCCGGCCTATTGTTTTGTTTTTAGAGATATAGAGTCTGGCTCTGCTGCCTAGGCTGGAGTGCAATGGCATGTTTGTAGCTCACTGCAACCTAGAACTCCTGGCTTCAAACAGTCCTCCCACCTTAACCTCCCAAGTAGCTGGGATTACAGGTGCACGCCAGCATGTCTAGTTAATTATTTTTTAATTTTTAATAGAGATAGGGTCTTGCTATATTGCCCAGGCTGGTCTCTAACTTTTTTTTTTTTTTTTGGAGACAGAATCTCGCTCTGTCCCTCAGGATGGAGTGTAGTGGTGCAATCTTGGCTCACTGCAACCTCTGCCTCCTGTAGTCAAGCAATTCTCCTCCCTCAGCTTCCTGAGTAGCTGGGATTACAGATGCATGCCACTATGCCTGGCTAATTTTTGTATTTTTAGTAGAAACGGGGTTTCACCGTGTTGGTCAGACTGGTCTCAAACTCCTGACCTCGTGATCCACCTGCCTCGGCTTCCCAAAGTTCTAGGATTACAGGTGTGAGCCACTGCGCCTGGCCAACTGGTCTCTAACTCTTAAACTCAAGTGATCCTCCTGCCTTGGCCTCCAAAAAGCTTGAATTACAGGCGTGGGCCACTGTGCCCAGCCAAAGGTGGACAAGAAATTGTAGAAAGTAATGGATAACCTTCTGACCAAAGGAAAATGTAAGATACGAGAATTAAATAGCATATTAGAAGAGAGTGAATGACAAATGAAGAGAAGGGTACACTAACACCTTAGTTACCTGCTAGAGATAGAGACAATTTTCCTTAACTACTTCCAATTTCCTTAACTACTAAGGATCTTATAGAGACAAGAACTAGGAAAAGTAACAAGAAAATACACTGTAGGGACAGAAGACCTGGATTGGAGGTCTTGGGCTGATTAAATGACCTTATTCCTATCATGGCTTCCTTAACTCACTCATGTAATAAATGTTTTCCAAAGCACTTACTGTGTACCAAGAGTTGCCTCATGCACTAGGGTTGCAGCAGTGAATAAAACAGAGGAGGCACTGCTCTGGGAGATCTTGTGTCCTAGTGAAAGTGACAGGCAATACCTGCTAAATAAATAAGCAACGTAACTTCAGGTGGTGAGCAGTGCTATGAAAGAAATTAAACAGGCTGGGTGCAGTGGCTCACACCTGTAATCCCAGCACTTTGGGAGGCCGAGACAGGCAGATCACAAGGTTAGGAGTTTGAGACTAGCCTGACCAAGGTGAAACCTGTCTCTACTGAAAATACAAAAATTAGCCAGGGAGGGTAGTGAGTGCCTGTAATCCCAGCTACTTGGGAGGCTGAGGCCGGAGAATTGCTTGAACCCTGTAATCCCAGCCACCTGGGAAGCTGTGGCTGCTGTGTGCCGATATCGCACCACTGCACTTCAGCCTGGGCAACATAGTGAGACCCTGTCTAAAAAAAAAAAAAAAAAGAAAAAAGAAAAAGAAAGAAAGAAAGAAATTAAACGATAAAGACAAATTGGGGAGGAGGCATCCTATAAAGAGGTTGGTCAGAGGAGGTCTCCCTGGGGAAGTAACATTTGAGCTGTGATCTGAATATACTAGGAAGGGCCAGCCAGGAGATAAGCCAGGGAAAGAAGGTTCCAGATGGAGGGACCAGAAAGCCTTGAGGTGGGGCTGTTCTTGGGGTTGGCTGCCAATCCAGGAAAACAACACTGGGTACGCAGTTGTACTAGGTGAATGGTTTGACAGAGTACAACAAGCAGTCCTACAGGTTCCTGGTGGTGTCTCAGGGGTGAAGGGGCCAAGGACAGAGACTCTGCCAGACTCACGCCACCCTGCCCAAAACACACGCAAGAGAACGAGAGACGCATGCACATACTCCGCTTCAACAAAACAGCTCTTCTTTAATCTGAAGTATATATTGGTTGGCTGGTTAAGGTTTTGTTTGAAGACCAGGTTCAGGGATCACAAGTTCTTGATCTCAAAAGTCCTTTTGCACACTTTAATTGTTCGATTCTCTGAAATGTTACAAAACCTCAGCAGTGGTCACAGAAGGGTTGATTCTATTCTATCCATTAACAGGGAGTCAGGGAGTGCAGCTCCCAGCAATCTAGCTCTCCTCTCACCATACATCCCACCCCTTTCCCTCCAGTGGTGGACTAGAACTTCTGATGCCTTCCAAGCCCATCCCAGCTAGAGAGGGACACACATCTCTGCCTCTTCCTAGGAGACTACACTGATTTCCTTTCCTTGCACTGTCCAAATGAGACGCTTTCTGTCCTACACAGTAGAGCTTTGTGAAGATAGCTGAGAAGTGGCTCCAGTTTTTTTCCAATCTGTAAAATGCAAAGTTGGCCAGCTGCCTCTCTTCCTAGCCTCAAAACTCCTATCTTTCCTGCCTCCAAAGAACTGCCCAGCAGCTCTAAGGGAAGTCTCTACTGTCCTGGGGCTTGGGGAAAGCACTGCTCAGAATGTGAAATCATTTTCTGGTAACACGGATCTAATTAGCTCTTTGACTGACAAGAAGCAGCAGAAGCCAAGAGGGATTTAACCAATCTGTTTTTCAGATATTTCAAAACAAGTGAAGAACCAGACAGGGAAACGGAGAGAAAGAGAAAATACAGGGACAAAGCCTAGGGAGCATTTGGAGAAGGGGGTGAGTAAGAAAGAGAATGTGGACGGAGAATATGTTACTAAAGTAACAATTCTCTGTTCTTTCAGCTTCACCTCTGCTCCCAATTTCCCCTCTGTCGCTTCCAAAGAGAACTTACTTGAGGGTCGGTGATTTCTCTTTCTGATTCCATTTCGCTGCCCTCAAGTCCCTTCACACGCACCGGTGCCGGGAACAGACTGCGTGGGCTCCTCCAGGCTCCGCCGTCTGAGTCTGCTGCTTTCTTGGGGTGGGAGAGAGCACACAGCTGGCGGGACAGACCTGCCATTCATCCCTCTGATGTGGGATGCCTGTCTTGGCTGCAGCCCCTGGGGGAGGTGTACATATGCACACATGTGTGAATGTGTGTATGCGTGTGCTCCAGGGGGTGGCACATGGCACATTGATAGGTGGTCTTTTGAGTTGATAGTCACAGCATCATTTTCACTAGTGGCTCCAGTGACCTTCCGGTCCCTGTGGAGCCATCTGAGGTCACCCAGTCTTTGAGCTAGTAGCTTTACAACTGGCAAAGAAACCCTGCATATTTATCAAGGAAATTGAAAAACAGCCTGAGGACGACGCTGCCCGACTTCACTGCTGAGTCGGGTCCCCAGTCACCAAGGGTGGGGTGGCCTCCCGCACAGTGTCACCAGGCGCCAGGCTGGAGTGCAGTGGGGCGACCTCGGCTCACTACAACCTCCGCCTCCTGGGTTCAAGCAATTCTCCTGCCTCAGCCTCGCGAGTAGCTGGGACTACAGGTGCGTGCCACCACGCCTAGCTAATTTTTTTTTTTTTTTTTTTTTTTTTGTATTTTTAGTAGAGACGGGGTTTCACCACGTTGGCTAGGATGCTCTCAATCTCTTGACCTCGTGATCTGCCTGCCTCGGGCTCCCGAAGTGCTGGGATTACAGGCCAGAGCCACCGCGCCCGGCCCGCACAGTCTTAATACTGAGGCACCGGGACTTCCGTTGTTCTTTGCTTTGTTCCCTGTATCCCTAAAAGTTTTTTAAAAATTGTAGTTTACCTAATAGGCTCCAAGGCATAGGCTTTATTCTACAAAGTGAGTAACAATATGTTTTTATTGACAGATTAATTCCTTCAACTTCTCCCTTGATTAGCCGTAGAGGGAGCAGGGAGAAGTTGTATTTTTGAAGCCTGTTTGTGCAAGTAGTGGTGGTATTCCGCCTACTTTTAAAACAAAGTTACCAGGAGTGAGTCTTTTTTTAGAAAGTTGTTTTTGTTTCTCTCCTGTTTACCTTAGAGCCCAAAACTCTTCTGGCTTGTTCCTGAAGCAAGGTTTAGACACAAGTTTGTGCACGTGTGGGTGTGGGGATGTCTGTGGCCTGCATGGAGGGTGTTAACCTGTAATCCAATTCAGGGCTTAAAGAGGAGCAGGTGGGAGGAAGAGGGGCAGAGTCACACATCTACTCTCACCACATTCAAATGTGGAAAAAAAAAAAAAGGTGATTTCTTTAGTTCTGTGAAATGCCTGTATAAGTTCCCATCCTTCTGGACAGTGATGCAAGGGAGGGTTGGATGATTGGATGGGGGCCATATTTTAATCTATGAAGCACAGTCAGATTTAATCATTTAAATGATAAACAGTCAGCCTGGCGTGGTGGCTCACACCTGTAATCCCAACACTTCGGGAGACTGAGATGGGCAGATCACCTGAGACCAGCTTGACCAACATGGAGAAACCCTGTCTCTACTAAAAATACAAAATTAGCCACGTGTGGTGGCGCTCACCTAGAGTCCCAGCTATTTGGGAGGCTGAGGCGGGAGAATTGCTTGAACCCAGGAGGCAGAGTTTGCCATGAGCCGAGATCTCACCATTGCACTCCAGCCTGGTCAACAAGAGTGAAACTCCATCTCAAAAATAATAATAATAGTAATAATTATTATTATAAGCAGTCCACTTCAGACACAATTCTCAGTCTTTCACATTTGCTGAGGATGGCATCTAGGTGCATGGGATGGGTGGGGTGGGGACGGTTCTTGGATCTGTCCTACGGCTTCTCCATCTCTGCTCATTTCTGCTCTGGAGCTGCTGGCCCAAGGCCCACCTGAGTTGCTGACTGCTGAGGAGCGACAGGTCCTGCTCCTGGGCCTCCTGCTGGCGTTGATGTTGATATTGGCCAGAGTCGCTCATTGCTGATTCTCTTTCTGCTTTTGAGGTCCAGTGGTCTCCCTCGCTATCTGCGCTACCTTGGCTCGTGGCAATGTGGACCGTCCTGACACCTGGCCTTGACTTGTATGTGCCCCCATCCCACTGTACCTGCTCAAATGGCCCACACCTCTAAGATGAGTCTCTCTGGAAATTTTCCTGCCAGATGCTTGACTGGTGCTCCTGAGCCTCCTTGGGCACATGGGAACTGAGGGCTGCTGATGAACGGCTAAGGAAAGGCAAGCTCAGCCCCCTTTCCAGCAGAGCTTGCTCTGATGTGTCTGCTCCAGCTGGCACAGGGCAGCCTGTGAGGTGACCTCCTTCCACATTCCCAAATGGGAATGAGACATGGAACCCACTCTTCTCAGCATTCCTTAAAAAGTCAACCAGTAGTATCTATCACCTTCACCTCTCATAATAATACCACTGTGTAACAAGCACTATTCTAAGCACTTTTTTTTTTTTTGAGACGAAGTCTCGCTCTGTTGCCCAAGCTGGAGTGCAGTGGCGTAATCTCAGCTCACTGCAACCTCTGCCTTCCGGTTTCAAGTGATTCTCCTGCCTCAGCCTTTTAAGTAGCTGGAATTACAGGCATGCACCACTACACTGGCTAATTTTTGTGTTTTTAGTAGAGACAAGGTTTCGCCATGTTGGCCAGGCTGGTCTCAAAGTCCTGACCACAGGTGATCCCCCATCGCAGCCTCCCAAAGTGGTGGGATTATAGATGTGAGCCACCACACCCGGCCTATCCTAATCACTTTAATGCATACTCGCTCACCTTATTGTGTTTTCATAACAATTCTGGGAAGTTAGTAATGTTACTATCGCTGTTTTACAGGTGAAGAAACAGAGGCACATAGAGATTAAACAGTTGCCCAAAGCTGAACCAAGATTTGAACCAAGGCAGTCTGCTTTCAGAGTTCATATTCTTAGCCATGACTTTGGCTCAGAGAGGAACAACTGAACCAATATGTCTGAATACGTCCTTTCTCTTCCACTGCTCTATTTCTTCCCATAGTCCCCTTAATCTGAGATCAGAAAAGGTAGGCTTTGTCCTCTTTTTTTTCTCTCCTTGTTTTGCTGGGATGTATCTGATGTATAACGCTGTGACAACAATTCAAAGGGAAATGAAGAACTTTAGAAAATCCTCTCTCTCAACAAAACTTGGCTGTCAAAAATATTGTCTTGGCTGGGCACTGTGGCTCATATCTGTAATCCCACCACTTTGGGAGGCCAAAGCAGGAGGATCTCTTGAGCCCAGGAGTTCAAGACCAGCTTGAGCAACAGAGTGAGATCCCATCTTTACAAAAAAATTTTGTCTGGACATGGATCACACCTATAATCCCAGCATTGTGGGAGGTAGAGGCAGGAGGTCACTTGAGCCCAGGGGTTCAAGACCAGCTTGAGAAACACAGTGAGATCTTGTCTCTACAAAAAAAAAAAAAAAATTTTTTAATTTAGCCAGATGTGGCAGCTTGCAGCACCTGTAGTCCCAGGTACTTGGGAGGCTGAGGTGGGAGCATTACTTGAGCCTGGGAGCTCAAGGCTGCAGTGAGCTATGATCATGACACTGCACTCCAGCCTGGGTGACAGAGCAAGACCATGTCTCAAAAAATAAAATAAAATCTTGCTGGAAAACCTTATTTTGGGGGCCAGAAGCAAAATATTAACTATTTCTTTATCTTTGCACTCCTGTTGTGAAAATCCTCATTATCTTTTAGATAATATGGATACATCTGGCTGAATAGAGGGAAACAGGAACAAAAAAATGCAAAAGAGAAAAGCACTTGAATATATTTCAGAAAAAAAATTCCTATTAATAAGCACATTGGTTTGAAAAGGAAACAGCTGTAATTGGTTATAATAATGGTTTGGTTTGGCAAGATCTTTCTGGATTTGGACCTTTCCCCATCTCATGAGCATCATTTGGAAGTAAACAGAAAAAAGGCTTTGGAAAATGGTTTATCTACCATGTCACACTGTAACCCTGGACCAGGGGTCAGCAAAATTTTTCTTTTTCTTTTTTATCAAATGCAAATTTCTATATTTTTTTAATTCTTAGCTTTTTTTAGTTTTAATTTTTACTCTTTGAGACACGGTCTCACCCTGTCATCCAGGCTAGCGTTGCACTGGCACAACCTCAGCTCACCGCAACTTCTGCCTTCTAGGCTCAAGCGATCCTCCCACCTCAGCCCCAGACACCCGACCCAGTAGCTGGGATTACAGGCGCGTGCCACCATGCCTGGCTAATTTTTGTATTTTTTGTAGAGATGAGGGTTTCACCATGTTTCCCAGGCTGGTCTCAATCTCCTGAGCTCAAGCGATCTGCTCACCTCCACCTCTCAAAGTGCTGGGATTATAGGCGTGAGCCACCACGCCCAGTCAGCAAACTTTTTCTGTAAGGGACAAGAGAACCAATATTTTTTAGCCTTTGTGAGTCATATGGTTTTTGTTGCAATTACTCAATTCTATAATAATGTGAAAGCAGCCATAGACAACATGTAAATGAATGAGTGTGACAGTGTTTCAATAAAACTTTATCGACAGTGTTCCAATAAAACTTTATTTGCAAAAAGTCAGCTACTTATAAAAACAGACCAGAGTTGGCTCCAACCGGTTGTAGTCTGCTACCCCTGCTCTAGAATTTAATCAGAGTCTTTGAAGTCTAATTCCATTTGAGAGGCAACTGCCAAGTCTCTACCACATGGTTACTGGATTAAACACTGTGGGCTATAAGAGCACCACACACACGCCCTGCTGGGACACTTGATGGCCAGGGAAGCTGTAGTGAAGAGTGTTGCTGACATTTGGCTGACACTGAAACTGCGTCTATGCGGAGGTTATCACTACGGATGGGAATGGTTTCTATTTTTCTTTACTGCTAGGGTGCTTTTTGTGCTGTAAAGCCCGAGGGACATTTTTAGGGAAACTGTCTCTTGGAAAGTATATTTTAGAATATCCTTGAACTTATAGATAAGGAGACACTCAGATTGACTCAGAAACTACTCCAAGTCTAGTTTCATGGAGTGGGGGCCCTACAATGAGACCCTAGGGACCTTGCTGTGTAGGAGCCAAGCATTGTTGTAGGGTACTGAAGAAGGCAGCAGTAAGAAGATCCTTTAATTTTGAATTGTGGGAAAAGCTCTAGGGTGAAAGCCAGGTGGCCTAGGTTCCTCTCTGCCTGCTGAGTCACTGTGTTTTTAGGCAAGTCACTTAACTTCTCCGGGGCTTACATTCTTCTTTGTGAATGTGAAGCTATCAAAAGAATTGATTCCTAAGATTCTTTTAGCTCTTACATGCTGTTTCTGATGTGTGTTTTGGCCAGGCATGGTGGCTCACCCCTGTAATTACCACAGAGGCAAGAGGATCACCTGAGGTCAGGAGTTTGAGACCAGCCTGCCTAACATGGTGAAACTCTATTTCTACTAAAAATACAAAAATTCGCTGGGCATGGTGGTGCACGCCTGTCATCCCAGCTACTTAGGAGGCTAAGGCACACGAGAATGGCTTGAACCCGGGAAGCAGAGGTTGCAGTGAGCCGAGATCATGCCACTGCGCTCTAGCCTGGGTAACAGAGCAAGACTCTGTCTCAAAAAAAAAAAAATACTTCCTGTGTAACAGTATAAGATCTCAGATACAGGTCTGAATTTCAGTATGTAAAAGTTGAGGGCTAGAAATTGTTGGCTCTTTAAAAACTTGAAACAGAGCAAGAAGAATCTAGGGCTTTTAGTTTAATTTTACCAATAAGACCCTCCCTGATGGAAAATTTATGTAATTAGAAAAATTTTAGGGAAAATGACCATGATCTATGGCCTCTGCTAATGGAGACTGAGTGGGGCATACCCACATCAAACAAGATACAGAGTGAGAATAAAAGCAGATTTCAGAACATGCTTATAAGCTCAATGATGCCCATTTACGCATTAACTCAGCTGCTTTCAAACTCACTGCTCCAGGAATCCCGGGGCTAGCAGGGATGGCAGAGGGAAGCTTTCTGAGGGTCTATGGAGGGAGCTGGTAGTGCAGTAAATGTTATTGAACATTTCCGTCTTCACTCTTTAATATAGAAGCCGTTAGCCACATGTAGGCATTGAGCACATGAAATTTGGTTGGCTGAGTAAGATTTTGAATTTTAAATTTTATTTAGTTTCAGTAAATTCACATATTTTGATTTTATTTATTTTAAAATTTATTTTAGAGACAGGGTCTTACTCTGTCACCCAGGCTAGAGTACAGCGGCACAATCATAGCTCACTGCAGCCTCGAACTCCTGGGCTTAAGTAATCCACAACCTTAGCCTCCCCAAGTGCTGGGATTACAAGCATGAACCACTGGCCCAAATTCACTTTTTTTGTTCTTTGTGTTTCTTTTTTGAGACAGAGTCTCACTCTGTCCCCCAGGCTGGAGTGCAGTGGCACGATCTCAACTCACTGCAACCTCTACCTCCTGGGTTCATGCAATTCTTGAGGCTGAGGCCAGCCTCCTTAGTAGCTGGGATTACAGGCGTGCACCATCATGCCCAGCGAATTTTTGTGTGTATTTTCAGTAGAGACGTGGTTTCACCATGTTGACCAGGCTGGTCTCAAATTCCTAACCTCAGGTGATCTGCCCACTTCAGTCTCTGAAAGGGCTAGAATTACTGGCGCAAGCTCCGTGCCCGGCCTCTACGTTCACATTTAAGTAGTTACATTTAAGTAGCTAGTAGCTACCTTCTTGGCCAATGGAGTTACCGACCAAAATTCTACATTTAGAATTCTGTCACTGTGTACGTGTCACTTCTATTTGAGCTGCTCACGCCTTGATAGTTGTTCATCGGGCCTGATTTGACGTAAATAGGAAGTCAGGCCACACAGCTCTTGTGGGAATGCCCCGTGACGCCTGGGGATGCTCTTGGTGGTGGTGAGTAAAATTTCCCTTTGTTCTTTCACATTCAGAGGAGGGGGATTTTAACTGTGACTCACTGCTCAATGAATGATTAAGAACAGAGTCTCCTTTCGGTTAATACAGAGCACTTCTCATCTCTCACCTCCATGATGAAGTTAAAAGGTGTCTGGCAGCCAGGCGTTGTGACTTACACCTGTAATTGCAGCACTTTGGGAGGCTGAGGCGGGCAGATCATGTCAGGAGATCAAGACCATCCTGACTAGCATGGTGAAACCCCATCTCTACTAAAAATATGAAAAAATTAGCTGGGCCTGGTGGTGTGCACCTGTAATCCCAGCTCTTCAGGAAGCTGAGGCAGGAGAATTGCTTGAGACCGGGAGGCGAAGGTTGCGGTGAGCCAAGATCGCGCCACTGCACTCTAACCAGGCAACAGAGTGAGACTCCGTCTCAAAAAAAAAAATCAAAAATTAAAAAAATAAAAGCACCTGGCACTGTCTTGGTGGCTTAAGGGAGAGGAACAGCTGATCTCTTCTTGGTGATAGGAGAGAGACAGAGATCAGTGGTTTGCAAACTTTTTAAAGACGAGAAATCCTTTTCTTAACATAAAACAGATTAAAGTGAAGCTGCTTGAATTAATTCTAGAGTCACATCCACTTCTGCCCTACTTGCCCCTCACCCCGCTCCATTTCTCAAGCTGCCCCTTAAGGCACCGCTTGGGAACCACTGGACTTCCATGCAGGAGGCATGGCCGATAAGCCTCTAAGGACTGGTGTGTGCGCTGGGCAACCCCAAGTCACACAAAATTATGTGGAGGTTTCAAGTCTTGAAGTGATATTTGAAAAAGAAAAAGAAAAAAAGAATAGGAAGAAGAAGGTTTACAAAGCACAGTCAAAACTATAGCCACTTATCTAGGCAGCAGATGGGATGCTGGCCCACAGGGCATTTTTTACTGACAAAGTGTTCCTGAGACACTCCACCTATAAAGCATTCTTGCCAAAAATATTGAAACTCAATATGCTCTAGATCTGATTTCCAGTTTATAGGAAACACAGGGAAGACAGGAGCATATTAAAGACATTCAGGGGTGGATTAAACCTGGGAAATTCTACAATGCAACAACCTGACCTGGTTTCTCCAACAGATAAATTAGAGGAAAAAACAAAAGGAGGAGGAACTCATAGATTAAAACTTAAGAGACAGCCTGGGTGCAGCAGCTCACACCTGTAATCCTAGCACTTTGGGAGGCTGAGGTGGTGGATCACTTAAGTCCGGGAGTTCTAGATCAGCCTGGGCAGCATAAGGAGATTCTGTCTCTACAGATAATTTTTTTTTAATTAGCCTGGGCTGGGCACGGTGGCTCAAGCTGTAATCCCAGCACTTTGAGAGGCCAAGGTGGGTGGATCACCTGAGGTCAGGAGTTCAAGACCAGCCTGGTCAATGTGGTGAAACCTCATCTCTACTAAAAATACAAAAATTAGCCGGATGTGGTGATGCATGCCTGTAGTCCCAGCCACTTGGGGGGCTGAGGCAGGAGAATCACTTGAACCCAAGAGGCAAAAGTTGCAGTGAGCCAAGATCGCACCATTGCACTCTGGCCTGGGCGACAAAAGTGAAACTCTGACTCAGAAAAAAAAAAAAATTAGCCTGGTGTGGTGGAAAGCACGTGTAGTTCCAGCTACTGGGGAGGCTGAGCTGGGAGAATTGCTTGAGCCCAGGAGTTTAAGGCTACGGTAAACTGTGATCATGCCACTGCACTCCAGCTTGGATGACAGAGTGTGTACATCTCAAAAAAAAAAAAGAAAGAAAAAAGGCCTAAGAGGCAAATGAGACATATCAACCAAATATACAGCATAGAGACCTTGTTTGGATTATGTTGCAAACAAACCAACTGAATAATAAAACCTATAGCACATATCCAGGGACATTTGATTACTAATTAGATATCTATTATTATTAAGGATATTTTGTTAACTTTAGGTGATATATGGTATTTTGGTTATATTAATACAAAGAGTCATTGTTTTTAGAGATTATTTTAGATGGAACAATATGATGTATAGTTTTTCCTTCAAGATAATCCAATGGTAACGTGGTGAGTGGGAAGACAGATGAAACTAGATTTCTTGTGTGTTGATCATCATTGAAAATGGGTTTGGGGTACATGAAGATTTATTATATAACCTCTCTGTTTTTGTGTATGTTTGAAAATTTCTACAACTAAAAGCTTTTTTAAATGGGGAGGAAAACCACAAGTGTTCCTCATACTGAGATGTCTGAATGGCACCGATGCACCGTGTCTTGAATTGCACAGGGTACTCGGGTAGGGGTGTGGGGAGGATGCAAGCTCAAAGATGGCACTGGGTAGTGGACAGAAGAGACTGCAGCCAAGTCTGTAAGACTGAGGGTGGGGTGGGGGACACAGGAATGGGGTTCTGAGAGAGGATCAGAGCTTAGAGTCTCAAGAAAACCACAGCAAACCCTCCAGTGGAGGTACCAGTCCAACCACCACGCATTTTACAAATGAGAGAAGCAGTTCAGTTTCAGGGTGGGACTAGAGACTTACAAGATGAGTTTCCTGGCTCCCCCTTTAATCCCATGGATGTGTACATTTGAGCGTGAGTGTGTGTGTGTGTGTGTGTGTGTGAGAGAGAGAGAGAGAGAGATAAATTAATACAAGAATAGTTGCTTATGCCTTCAGAGTACTTTATTGCTTATGTTTTCAGAATACTTTGTACATATTTTACTTTATTTGATCCTCACGATGACCCAGTAGCAATTTACAGATGAGGAAACTAAAACCAATGTCCTGTCCAAGATCACACAGCTGGTGATGGAGCCGGGACTCAATTCAAGATTTCTTCCTTCCAACTCTTTTATTTTTTAACATAGATTCCCCCCGCCCCAGTCTGCCATACATGCACACAGCACATATGCGTGCACACACACACACACACACACACACACACACACACGTCATTATTGCTACCTGTATGGTAGAGCTCAACATGTTGATAATAACTCACCATAACCTAAGGAGACAGACCTAGTTTTAACTCCTGGTCCTGCTATTTACTAGGGACGTGTGTGTGTGCGTGTGTGAATAGACTTCGTTTTTTAGAGCTGTTTTAGGTTCTCAGCAAAATCAATCACAAAGTACAGAGAGTTCTCCTATATCACCCCCACTGATGGCCTCCCCTACTGTCAACATCCCACACCAGAGTGCTACATTTGCTGCAATCATTGAATCTACACTGACGCATCATTATCACCCGAAGTCCACAGTTTACATTAGAGTTCACCCTTGCATGGTACATTCTGGGGGTTTTGACTGGCTGTGTTTTTGAGCAACTTACTTTGCTTCCTTTCTCCCTGTGAAGATAGTGATCACAGTGCCTACTTTAGAATGATCACTGTGGGGACTAAATTAAATCGGATCATGCATATCAAGCAAGTTACCTGCCTGGCACAGGGTAAAAGAACCCAAATATGCATATGAATCCCTTCAGTCTGAGCCTGGCTGTGTAACTGCTGAATCTTCCCCTTGTTCTCCTTGATCTCAGCCCAGAACCTCTCATCTGCACCTGGATAAGTCTATACCAGAGATGATTTCTAGAAGTTCCTTAAAGATATTAATCTGTGCGCCAGGCGCAGTGGCCCATGCCTGTAATCACAGCACTTTGGGAGGCTAAGGTGGGTGGATCACCTGAGGTCAAGAGTTCGAGACCAGCCTGGCCAACACGGTGAAACCCTATCTCTACTAAAAATACAAAAATTAACTGGGCGTGGTAGCAGATGCCTGTAGTCCCAGCTACTCTGGAGGCTGAGGCAAGAGAATCGCTTGAACCCGGGAGGTGGAGGTTGCAGTGAGCCGAGATCGCGCCATTGCACTCCAGCCTGGGCAACAAGAGTAAAACTCCGTCTCAAGAAAAAAAAAAAGATATTAGCTTGCGAAGATTTACTGTGCTGCTGAGAGGCACTTAAAGTTTGGTTCTTGGTGAAAGAGCTGTTAGGTAAGCAGGGATGAAATAGACGTAGGTTCGCAGAATGAACCCTTAAGGTGGGCTGCAGGACAGAAACTTTCCAATGTGGACCCCTCACAAAGAGAAACGGAAGAGGAAGAGAAAGTACAGAAGGGAAAAATCTAAGTGTGGGGGCGAGCTGCTGCTTTTAGCCACCGTGAAGGTGAAATCAAGAAACTTTTTTTACTGGGGTTTGTCTAAGACCTTCAATACTATGAACTGTGGAATATGCAAAATGAGAACAGTCTCGCACATTTCTATCCCCTTCTCTCTCACACTGTTTACCTTCAGATGCCTACACAGGGTAGCTGGGGGAAATTAAAAGAAGCAGAGCTTCTAGCATTTTTTCTTTGTGAACAACCCTGGTAAAAAGAGTTTGTGCCAAGGGTTCTTGGTTGCTCCTCTGACAACCAGTTCCTTCCCCTGCTGTTCTTACAGCATTCAGTCTGCACGACAGTACTGACATCGCTCTTTCATATGCAACTGTGAGGACCCATCTGTAAGCCTTTTGAGAACAGGGATTGTGGCTTCTACTTCTGAAACTCCCATAGCAGTAAGCCCCTGCACATGAGCACATAGTAATTGATACTGGGCTTCCGAGGGGGGCCCCCTTCTGCATGGTGTAATGCTAGGTCCCCAAGTCAAGTCAGATGCCGACAAGATTCTTGTTAGAAAAACTGTGGGTAACTCAGACCCAAGACAGTGGGGTGCAGAAATGGAAGCGCAGTTTCCTGAACATTGTCATAATGTGACATCGATTGCTGTGTGATCTTACGTGAGTCATTTCCTTCCCATCTGTTACCTTGGTTTCACTCATCTGCAAAATGAGAACAATTTTGTAAAGGCACATGCATATATTCACTTTTTTTCCTGATCAGAAAAGTAATATATATGTTTCTTGTAGAAAATATAGAATATACAGAAAAATGTGTGAGAAATAAAAGTCCCCACCTAAAACCATGCAGAGGCCAGACACGGTCACTCACGCCTGTAATCCCAGCACTTTAGGAGGTTGAGGGGTGGGTATATCACTTGAGTCCAGAAGTTCCAGACCAGCCCAGACAACATGGCAAAACCCGGTCTCTACAAAAAATATAAAAATTAGCCGGACGTGGTGGTGAGCGCCTAGTCCCAGCTGCTTGGGAGGCTGAGGTGCAGTCAGCTAAGCTTGTACCACTGCACTACAGGCTGGGCCACACAGCGAACCCTTCCAAGAACAGAAGAGAAAAAGAAAACCACCCAGAGATTTAACATGGTTTAAATTTTGGTTCATTGCTTTTTGTTTTTATTTATTTATATTAAACATTTGGGGCGCAGTGGCTCAGCCTATAAGCCCAGCACTTTGGAAGGCCGAGGCGGGTGGATCATGAGGTCAAGAGATCAAGACCATCCTGGTCAACGTGTGAAACCCCGTCTCTACCAAGAATACAAAAATTAGCTGGGCATGGTGGTACACGCCTGTAATCCCAGCTACTCGAGAGGCTGAGGCAGGAGAATTGCTTGAACCCAGGAGGTGGAGGTTGCAGTGAACTGAGATCATGCCATTGCACTCCAGCCTGGGCGACAGGGCAAGACTGTCTCAAAAACAAAAACAAAAAACCATTTGATGTAATTGGTATATTGTTTTTTAATCTTTTCCCTTAGTGTGTGCCGTGCATGTGTGTAATTTGCAGAGTCCAATGCAAAATGAAAACCTAGGGCTCCTTGTTCCCAAATGATGAAGAACTTCAAGAAGGCAACAGCAGAGCACTGAATCCAGTCAGGAGCCCTGTCTGGCTGTGTGTCACGTGCCTGTGAAGCAGGCTGTTTGTATTCTCTACTCAGAATAATAAGATCATGTATTGCAGGTTCTCTGTGTGTCAAGTATTTAATTTAATTATTTGTAATTTAATTCAGCTTCTCTGATATAAATACAATTCTTCTCCCTCCCCATTTTTGCAGATAAAACAACTGGGGATCAGAGAGTTTAAGCAGCTTGCCCAAGTTCATACAACTAGTCAGTGCAGAGGCAATATTCACACCTGAGGCTTTTTGGCTTCTTCCATTGCAGCACATTCCCTCTCACACTAACTTTTATAAATTAATTTAAAAATTATTAATAAAGTTGAGATTATTCTATACCTAAAAACTGTTTTGTTTTGTTTTTTTCCTGAGACTGACTCTTGCTCTGTCCCCCAGGCTAGAGTGCAGTGGTGTGATCTTGGCTCACTGCAACCTCTGCCTCCCGAGTTCAAGTGATTCTCCTGCCTCAGCCTCCCAAGTAGCTGGGAGTATAGGCACCCGCCACCATGCCTGGCTAATTTTTGTATTTGTAGTAGAGTCCGGGTTTCAACATGTTGGCCAGACTGGTTTTGAACTCCTGACCTCGTGATCCACCCGCCTCAGCCTCCCAAAGTGCTGGGATTACAGGTGTGAGCCACTGTGCCCAGCCCATAAAATCTTATATTGCATTCTTTTCCATTTTATATCACGAGTGTTTTTTCTTCCTCTCTTATTAAATATAGGAGAAAAACTGTGGCTATTTATGAGAAAGAGTGAAGTCATAAATGACGAAGCACCAAGAAGAATTTCATGACAAGATTAGATTAAATACAAAACGTGAATGAGTCAAAGATGGAGCATGTTGCTAGTGCTTGGCAAAGCCTAGGCTGCTGTATTTAACCCACATCCCCTGTCTAATAAATAGAATATTAACATCTCGGTCCGGGTGTGGTGGCTCACCCCTGTAACCCCAGCACTTTGGGAGGCCAAGGTGGGCAGATCACGAGGTCAGGAGTTCGAGACCAGCCTGGGTAACATGGTGAAACCCCGTCTCTACTAAAAATACAAAAATTAACTGGTCGTGTAATCCCAGCTACTCAGGAGGCTGAGGCAGGAGAATCGCTTGAACGTGGGAGGTGGATGTTGCAGTGAGCCAAGATCACGCCATTGCACCCCAGCCTGGGTGACAGGGCGAGACTTCATCTCAAAAAAAAAAAAAAAAAGGCCTGTTGTGGTGGTTCACGCCTACAATTCCAGCACTTAGGGAGGCTGAGGCAGTTGGATCACGAGATCAAGAGATGGAGAACTTCCTGACCAACATGGTGAAACCCCATCTCTATTAAACATACAAAAATTTGCTGGGCATGGTGGTGTGCACCTGTAGTTCCAGCTACTCAGGAGGCTGAGGCAGGAGAATGGCTTGAACCCGGGAGGCAGAACTTGCAGTGAGCCGAGATCAGGCCACTGCACTCTAGCCTGGTGACAGAGCAAGACTCCTTCTCGAAAAAAAAATATATGGAAACATCTCACTCTCCCTGCTCTGAACATCTTCCACATTAAAGAGGATATTTTTGCAGACTCCCAACAGTCAAGAAGATTTCTGTCCAGTTTTACTTTTCACAGAAGTCAAAATTTCATTGTAAAATGAAAGCAACTGGGTTCTTTTGTCAAACATAAATAATATTATTATATGGAATATAATTTTCAGCCTTCTTACACACCCACACCCACACACACACACACACACACTCTCTCTCAAATACCTTCATGGGGATGTGCATTCCCATCCTCCTTGGCAATCACTGAGTCACGTGTAAAGAAGAGCCAGTTCCGAAGGTAATGTTAAAAATGTGACTATACACCACTGCAAGCTTCGGGAAATTGATTTAATCTCTCTAAGTCTGAGGAGCCACATTTGTAAAATAAAGCTCATAAGAGCTACCTTAACAGTGGAATGAGGAAAGAACCTAACAGGTAGGCATTTCCTAAAGCTGGGATTTCTAAGCCAAGAGTCAAGTTTAGATTACTGCGAATTAGATTTTCTTTGTAGTCCTTAATTCCTCAATGAAAACTGCAACCATGGTTAGGGTCCCTGGGATCTGGGGCTGAGGAACTCGGGGAGAAGAAAAGTAAGGCTTATTTCTGTATCCGTCTCCTTTCTTTTGTCACAGTTCTTATTTTCCATGAAACAGTGGTTAAAAGGAAAATGGAGTACAGCTATCTCTTAGGGAGAAAAAAAATCACAAAACACAATCCTCAGCTTTCAAGATGTGTGAGGGGGAGAACACTAAGGTAGTGATTTGCCCCTGAAGTCAACTGAGTCTTGGGGAATTTAAGCAGCTGAGGGACACAAGCTTCAGGCCACAGAAAGTGAGGGCCATTGGGGCAGGAAAAAAAAATCCCTCCTCATTGGGTGTTAAGTTTCCACCTATCAAAATGCATCTTTCTAGATGACTTGCTGCGCTTTGCTGGCAAGCTCTCCCTATGCTGTGCAAAGAGATTTAACAAGAAATCACAGGCTGTGCGTGATGGCTCAGGCCTGCCATTCCGGCACTTCGGGAAGCCAAGGCAAGAGGATCACTTGAGCCCAAGAGTTTGAAAGCAGCCTGGGCAACATAGCAAGACCCCATTTCTACAAAAAACAAATAAAAATAATTAGCTGGGCATGGTGGTAAATTATAGTGAGCTATGATTATGCCACTGCACTCCAACCTGGGTGACAGAGCAAGACCTTGTCTCTAAAAAAAAAAAATTTTTTTTAATAGCACGATTAGACCCATGTACAGTGTCCCCCTAGATCTGTCTCCTGAGGAGCCCAGCATGCACGTAACCCCAGGTCACTCACAATGAATGAGGAAGGGACGCAGTGGCTGGGCCCGTGTGTGGGGGCTCTAACACTGTTCTCTCGCATGCACTCTTCACGCTGTGTCCTGGCCTGGAGGTTTTTTTCTCTTTCTGCTCTTGACTAGCACTTGTCTGGCACCCTTTACTCTCTCTTTTTTCTTCTTCAAAAAGCTGAAGTCAAGCCCTTTTCTCATTAAGACTAAGTAATCTGAGGACAGAACCTCCATGTTCCCCAAATGTTCTCCTATATGTCATTACACGTGGGTCACAGGACGAGCCTGCGTACCCCTTTCTTTCACAGACCAGGCTGCGCCACGAGCCCATGGCCAAGCACTAGCAAGGGGCAGAGCCACGGCTTCCACGGGAGTCTTGGACATCAAAATCCCCCTGTACTCTTTCCTCTGTTCCTTGCTGCCTTACTCCCCCAGGCGTACACACCTCCTATTCCAGGACACCCTTGAACTTGGCCAGGCCTCTCTGTTTCTTCCTCATCCCTTCTGTTCCTCCCCTTCCATCACCAGTTCTTTGTACTTTTCAGTCACAGCATTTGGCCACTTCCTCCCCATTCTCTATGTAAAACTGAAGTTTTCTAGCACTTTCAACTTGACTTTGAAAAGCTCGCAAATGGGAAAGACCCTTATACTTTTCTGCCTTGGATTTTTCCCCACCCCCTTTACTGCTTGAGGTGAACACCTACTTGAGAAACTGAGAATCCTTATAATCACAGTGAGTTACATTTTGGTTTTGCTTTCCATTATGATTTTTAAATTATTAATATAGTGTAAGTTCATTATAGAATATTTGGAGAATAGAGAAGAGAAAAAGAAACGTAAATAATGTCATGATCCCAACACCCCTGCACTTAGTCTATTTTAATAATGATGATGTTTTAAGAAGAAATTGACTCTCCATTTACTCCCATAATTACCACACTATTTTTTGCACTTAGAATGTCTTTTCAGCTCATGGTCCCTTTGCAAGACACTACTGTCAATTCATGAGCACAGGGCACGATTGACTGCTCAGCCTTCATCTGTTAGAGAGTAGCTACAAATTCAGTTTCATTTAAGGAGGTGGTCAGCTTATTTTAAACACTTCCATTGCCTGCTAGGTCGAAGAAGGTCACTATGAGAAGGGCATTTGGACTGGCTGATCTTTGTATAACAATAACTGTGCTTTACCCAACACAACCTTGTCCAGATCTAGCCATTCAAACATTCTTTGCAATTTAGGCAAGTACAGAATACATACCCTGTTCATGGAAGGGGTTACTTAGGGATAGAAGGAATATATAAAATGAGTCTCCTCTGTATTTTTTCATTTCAAATTTTTTTTAATTTAAAAAAGTTTTTTTGTTTTTTGTTTGTTTTATTTTTTCTAGATACAGGGTCTTGCTAAGTTGCCCAGGCTGGTGACAAAATCCTGGGCTCAAGTGATCCTCCTGCCTTGGCTCCCAAAGTGTTGGGATTACAGGTGTGAGCCACTGCACCTAGCCACATCAATATATTTAGTAAAACTCTAGCTACCTTGGCTTAAAATTTCCGAGGCTTAGATATACATGTATGTAAAGTCATGACACAGATACATAAAAGATAGAATGGTGGCTGTGGGCCAGGTGCAGTGGCTCACAGCTGTAATCCCAGCACTTTGGGAAGCCGAGGCAAGTGGATTACTGAGCTCAGAAGTTCAAGACCAACCTGGGCAACATGGCAAAACCTTGTCTTTACAAAAAATACAAAAATTAGCCAGGTGTGGTGGCATGCGTCTGTAGTCCCAGCCACTTGGGGTGCTGAGGCAGGAGAATTGCTTGAGCCTGGGAGGTGGAGGTTGCCATGAGTCAAGATCACCACTGCACTGCAACCTGGGCAAGAGAGTGAGAAGATCCTGTCTCAAAAACAACAACAAAAAGAACGACTAGTGATTGTGGTTAATGTATATGGGGAGGGTATACCAGAATCACCTGGAGATGGCCACATGTATAACGGACAAAGTGGATGAAGCGTTAGATTCAAAAGGTATAAAGAGCTACTAAAGGGCCGGGCACGGTGACTCATGCCTGTAATCCCAGCACTTTGGGAGGGCAAGGCAGGTGGATTACCCGAGGTCAGGAGTTGGAGAACAGCTTGGCCAACGTGGTGAAACCCTGTCTCTGCTAAAGATACAAAAATTAGCTGGGCGTGGTGGTGGGCACCTGTAATCCCAGCTACTCAGGAGGCTCAGGCAGGAGAATCGCTTGAACCCGGGAGGTGGAGGTTGCACTGAGCTGAGATTGCACCGTTGCACTCCAGCCTGGGCAACAAGAGTGAAACTCTGCCTCAAAAAAAAAAAAGCTACTAAAAATCAATAGGAAAAACCTAAACAGCCCAGCAGAGAAACGGGCAAAGAATATAAACAGTACTGTGCAGAAAAAGAAACTTAATGGCCAAATGTGAAAAAAAGGCTCCACTCACCAGCAACCAGAGACATGCAATTTAAAAACGATAGGATACAATTTCACAGCCATGAAACTGGCCAAAAGCAAAATGTTTGACAATAGCAAATGTTGGCAAAGATGTATAAAAACGAGGCCGGGCGTGGTGGCTCACGTCTGTAATCCCAGCACTTTGGGAGGCTGAGGAGGGCGGATCACAAGGTCAGGAGTTCAAGACCAGCCTGGTCAATATGGTGAAACCCCATCTCTACTAAAAATACAAAAACTATCTAGGTGTGGTGGCAGGAGCCTGTAATCCCATCTACTCTGGAGGCTGAGGCCTCGCTTGAACCTGTTAGGTGGAGGTTGCAGTGAGCTGAGACTGTGCCATTGTACTCCAGCCTGGGCAACAGAGACTCTGTCTTAAAAAAACAAAATGGAAAAGAAAATGAGAACTGTCATGCACATCTGGCAGAAGTATAAATGACAAGGTCATTTGTGAAAATAATTTGACAATATCTAGAAAAGTTGAAAATGTCCATAGTCTGAGACCTTGCAATCCACTTCTAGTCATATTCCAAGCAGCTTTTCTCAACTGGGATTCTTCTTCTCAACCACAGTACATAGAAAATTATTTGAATGATTATTTACTCAACATTCCCAAGGATGGTACATAACTAGCATCATTCCAGATGCATAGGAGAAAAGTCATCACATACAGTGGTTGCATTACGACATTAGAGTTTGTCTTGTTGGTTTTTTGTTTGTTTGTTTGATTTTGAGACGGAGTCTCTCTCTGTCACCCAGGCTGGAGTGCAATGGCACGATCTCGGCTCACTGCAACCTCCGCCTCCCAGGTTCAAGTGATTCTCCTGCCTCAGCCACCTGAGCAGTTGTGATTACAGGTGTCCGCCACCACGCTCAGCTAATTTTTGTGTTTTTAGTAGAAACGGGGTTTTACCATGTTGGTCAGGCTGGTTTCGAACTCCTGACCTCATGATCCGCCCATCTCGACCTCCCAAAGTGCTGGGATTACAGACATAGCCACCATGCCTGGCCATAATTTGTCTAGTTAAACCCAGTTGAGAAAGACTGCAAAGGAATCTCTCAAACATATTTATAATACCTATTAGCAATAATAAGAAATTGGAAATAGTTTGTTCATTTGTAGGAAAATAGATAAATAAATCACAGTATGTTTCTAATGTGGAGTTCTACATAACAGTTTAAATCAATGAACTAGATCTATATGATTTACCACTGATAAATCCTGAAAATAAAATATTGACTAAAAATTGTAGAACATTATAAAAGGATGATCCCATAACAAATATTTTATAAAATATGCAAATGAATACCATCTATATTACAGTGTGTTTGTAGTAAAAAATATAAAATAAGGTCTAGATACACTCACATTCATGCAGCAGCTTCTGAGGGAGAGGGAAGCAGTTCTGGGACTGTGATAGTCATTAGATCTCTGTAAGAATCTTCTGGATTTCCTTCCAGTACATGGTAGGATTGTATGTCCCTATATTCTTTGAAGTTAGGCACAACCATATGACTTGCTGTGGTCAATAAAATGAAAGTGGAAGTGTTACTCTTGGGTGGAAGATTTAAGAACGATATGCGCAATTTACTGAGCTCCTCCCTTTGCTGTAGTGATCATCAGTTTTCAGGTTTCAGTGTTTCAGTCCACTTCATCAGCTGGGGCCTGGAGTGAAGACAGTGTACAACAGTTTCCAAATGACCAACAGGGAACATAAGGCATGATTGAGAAATGAACCTCTGTTTCCTTATGCCACGAAAATTGTGGGAGCATATGTTTGTTACTATAGTATAGCTAGCCCATCACATTGATACAGGGACTTCAACTTTATCTGTAATGTTTCATTCCTTATTTTTATTTATTTTTTTATTTATTTATTTTTGAGACGGAGTGTTGCTCCGTCGCCAGGCGCCAGGCTGGAGTGCAGCGGCACGATCTCGACTCACTGGGTTCAAGCAATTCTCCTGCCTCAGCCCCCCACATAGCTGGGACTACAGGTGCAAGCCACCACACCCAGCTAATTTTTGTATTTTTAGTAGAGATGAGTTTTCACCATGTTGGCCAGGATGGTCTCGATCTCTTGACCTTGTGATCTGCCAGCCTCGGCCTCCCAAAGTGCTGGGATTACAGCCGTGAGCCACTGCGCCCAGCTCCTTATTTTTATTTTTAAGGTCTAGAGAACATATGACTAAGTGTTAACATTTGTTCGTTTTGAATAGAGAGTGCATGAGTCTTCTATTACCCTCATTCTTTTTTGTTTTTTGTGAATATTTTTTTAAAGTCCTCTGGTATTGGCCAGGCACAGTGGCTCATGTCTATAATCCCAGCACTTTGGGAGGCTGAGGCGGGTGGATTGCCTGAGATCAGGAGTTCGAGACCAGCCTGGCCAACAAGGTGAAAGCCCGTCTCTACCAAAAATACAAAAATTAGCCAGGTGTGGTGGCAGACAACCTGTAATCCCAGCTACTCAAGAGGCTGAGGCACAAGAATTGCTTGAACCAGGGAAGCGGAGGTTGCAGTGAGCTGAGATGGCACCACTGCACTCCAGCCTGGGAAACTGAGTGAGACTCTGTCTCAAAAAAAAAAAACAAAAAAACAGATTAAAGTCCTCTGGAATGATTTTTCCCAACAGACGTTTGATAATGGAGGGTAATGTAGAAGGCATATATATTTTGAAAAAGCTCCGCAGATGAATTTGATGGGCTTCCCCACCTCCTCCTTGATCTAAAAGGCATTCATGGGGCCAGGAGCAATGGCTCACACCTGAAATCCCAGCACTTTGGGAGGCTGAGGCAGGAGGATTGCTTGAGGCCAGGAGTTTGAGACCAGACTAGGCAACATAATGAGGCCTCATCTCTACTAAAAAAAAAAAAATTAGCCAGGCATGTGGTGCTTGCCTTAGTCCCAGCTACTCAAGAGGCTAAGGTGGGAGGATCACTTGAGCTCAAGAGGTTGAGGCTGCAGTGAGCTATGATTGTGCAACTGCATTCCAGCCTGAGCAATAGAGCAAGATCTTGTCTCAAATAAATGGCATTCATTTCATAGAAGGGGAAATACAGCCCTAGAAATACAAGTATCTTGCTCTTCATTAAAGACCAATCTAATGCTATAGCCACTAGGCCTTGCTATAATAATCTTGACTCCCATCCAACCTTGTAAAAGGAAATTGAAGATTTTCTGCATTTGTTATAAAGCTACTATCCAGGACATTGTGATATATTGTACAATGGCCCCTAAAATAAGGTTCTATGTAAGAAAAAAAGTGTTTTTTAGGAATTTTGTTCCAAGGAAATATTTTTTTGTTGTTTGTTTGTTTGAGACAGAGTCTCACTCTGTAGCCCAGGCTGGAGTGCAGTGGTGTAATCTTGGCTCACTGTAAACACCACCTCCCAGGTTCAAGTGATTCTCCTGCCTCAGCCTCCTAAGTAGCTGAGATTACAGGTATGTGCCACCAGGGCTGGCTAATTTTTGTATTTTTAGTAGAGATGGGGTTTCATCACATTGGTCAGACTGGTCTCGAACTCCTGACCTTGTGATCTGCCAGCCTCAGCCTCCCAAAGTGCTGGGATTACAGGCGTGAGCCACCGTGCCCAGCTGAAAATCTTTTTTTTTTTTTTGAGACAGAGTCCCTGTCTGTCACCCAGGCTGGAGTGCAGTGGCACAATTTCCGTTCACCGCAACCTCCGCCTCCTGGGTTCAAGCAATTCTCCTACCTCAGCCTCCCAAGTAGCTGGGACTACAAGCACATGCTACCATACCAGGCTAATTTTTTTGATGTGTATTTTGGGGGGTTTACCATGTTAGCCAGGTTGGTCTCGAACCTCCTGATCTGCCTGCCTCGGCCTCTCAAAGTTCTGGGATTACATGCCTGAGCCACTGCGCCCAGCTGAAAATCTTTTTTTATTGTGGGTAACTGATCGGCATCCACCTTTCTTTATAGCTCATTTCTTTTTTGTTATGGTTGCCGGGAAGCTCAGAGTTCAGTATGTATCACAGCGTTCCCAGTTTGCTTTCTCTTAAACAATTCTGATACGCATGTTCTTCATTTTAAGCCATCTCAAACCTCTTCAGAAAACGAAAGTGATAAAGTGTGAATCCTCTATCACATCATCTCCTTTTCACGTCCTCCTCACTGACTGTGCTTTATTTCTCCTACAGCAAGGGGGCCTCGACTGCAGGAGAGACCTGCTCATCAGTCCTTAAAACAACCACTGTGCTACGTAAAATCTTAGGGTGAGCAGGGTGAGCCTGTAATGTGGGATGGGTCCTGACCTCTCACACTGGTATAATTAAGGAGTGCTCCCTGTGGACATGAAGCTTTGGGTCTACCTCATATTTGTAAAGCAGATGCTTCCATGACTTCCTTTTCTTCCCACGCAGTATTTTATATTAAATATCTAAATGAGAAACACAGAGTCAAGATCATTCAAATGGCTCAGCAATACACCTCACCTATAAAATAAAGCAAAGGAACATTTCAGGAGTGAAAAACAGTCTGTGCCAAGAGACAGGATACTTCTCTTCTATTTGTGGGTATGCTATTGCCCTGCCATGTGACCTGGCCTCTGTAGGACTTGGCTTCCTTTCTGTTTAACAGGACATTTCTCCTAACACTAACTTTGTTTTTTTATTTTTGAGATGGAATCTCACTCTTGTTGCCCAGGCTGAAGTGCAATGGCACAATCTCAGCTAACTGCAACCTCTGCCTCCCTGGTTCAAGCAATTCTCCTGCCTCAGCCTCCCGAGTTAGCTGAGATTACAGGCATGTGCCACCATGCCCAGCTAATTTTGTATTTTTAGTAGAGACAGGGTTTCTCCATGTTGGTTATGCTGGTCTTGAACTCCCAACCTCAAGTGATCCACCCGCCTCAACATCCCAATGTCCTGGGATTACAGGCATGAGCCACCGTGCCCGGCTTGACATTAACTTTCTATCAATACTTTCATTTCAAAAATTAGAAGTGACTATTTTCTTGTATTATTTTAAGTCCTCAAAATAAAAAAAAAGGAAAAATTATGAATTAAAAAATAAAAAGCAAATAGAGTTGAAATATTGCACATTAGTAAGCATGTGATCAAAGGCAGTTCCCCAGGTATGTAGTAGCAGCAAGTGATACAGGAATGAAATCTTAGTCTCCAGGGTCGGACTAGGGTGATACGGGGGTAGAATGATTTCAGACATGGGGTTTGTTTTTGTTTTTGTTTTAGCATTCCAAAATCAGCTTTCTTTTATAACAGAAAGAAATGAGAAGAGTAGCTTTCAAGCCAATAGGATCAACTAAGATGCTATTTCCCAAACTAGTGCTCTGAGGAACGCTATCTTTAGAGTTCCTAAGCACTTTGTGGTCAAATTTGGAAAATGATGTATGCTTTCTCCCTCAGAGAATCATAATGCATATTATCTTATGAAAGGCCGGGCGCAGTGGCTCATGCCTGTAATCCCAGCACTTAGGAGGCTGAGGTGGGCAGATCACGAGGTCAAGAGATCGAGACCATCCTGGCATGTGGTGAAACCCCATCTCTACTAAAATTACAAAAATTAGCTGGGCATGGTGGCATGCGCCTGTAATCCCCGCTACTTGGGAGGCTGAGGTAGAAGAAATGCTTGAACCCGGGAGGCGGAGGTTGCGGTGGCTGAGATCTTGCGACTGTACTCCAAGCGTGGTGACAGAGCAAGACTCCGTCTCCATAAATAAAGAAATAATTAATGAAGTAAATAAAATAAAATAAAAATAAAAATCTTATGGAAGACCAAGAAGTTCTACAGAAAAAAAAAAAAAACAACCACCATATTTTAACTTTGTTTAATCTAGTGTTCACAAATTTATTTGTGCATGGATCACTTTTTTGCACACTTCCATTACTACTTTCCACATCAACATGGGGAATGCTAAGGCAACATCTTGGCCTGTGAATCAGAAGCTGGGGACTCGTGTGTGTGTTTCTGCCACAGCATTGCTGAGTAACCGGGTCAGGCCTCTGTTAGGGTCTTGATTTCTCCACCTGAAAAATGAAAAAGATTTTGTCCACACTTAATAGAGATGAGCTAGATAATGTCCATGAGGGTTTTGAACACCGTGTAATGCAGGTTCTGTAGAAACAATATTATTATCTCAGCCACATAAGCACGAATGGATAATAAGTCACATCATTAGATTCTGTTATACACACTGGACCTAGCAGGTGCTCCACACTTACCTTTCTATCCTGGTCCCTGAGGGCTTTATATAAACTCCATATACTCCAGTAAGCAAACCCATTTCATGCTGGTGCCTGTTTCAAACAGTCCGAAAAGGAAAGAAAGGAAATAAAGAGAAACAGACAAAGTGAAGAAATAGCGCAGGAACAGCAACAGTGGTTAACATTGACTGAGTACTTCCTAGGTGTTAGGCATGTGCTAGGCAGTTGAAATACACTTTTTCAATGGTCCCATCTAGGGCTGGGTGCAGTGGCTCACATCTGTAATCCCAGCACTTGGGAGGCTGAGGCGGGAGGATCATTTGAGCCCAGGAGTGCGAGACCAGCCTGGGCAACATAGTGAGACCCACATCTACACACACAGACACACACAGACACATACACACAAAGGGACCCATCTAGCCCTCACCAAAATCCCAAGGAAGACACACTTATGGCCAAATTGGAGGTCAGAGAGTGTGGCTTGCCTAAAGACAAACAGGCATTAAGAGGCAGAGCAAGACCTGAACCAGGCCTGCCCGATTCCAAAGCCTATATGACATTGTTTCCAAAGGTGGTACACCTGAAATGATTTTAGGTGGTTAAAAAAAATTATTTTAATAGTTTTGCATTTTAATGCGCATTTGAAAAAATATAATATGCCTTGCAAAGCCCTGGTTTCATTCACAAATATCATAAGTGAGGATAAGAAAATAATAAAATCACTGACTCTAGGCATACTGCCTACGAATTAGACCTGCTCTGGAAGAAGCAGTAAATAAATTAATTAATTAATAAGAAAATAATAAAATCTAAGAAAATAATAGTACAAGTGATATGTGGAAATGTGAAAAATCATGAAGGTAGTGTGCTAGTGTCTGAATTTGGGGAATCAATGTAATACATCCTTCTACCTTCCAAAAACCTTCTACCTCCCAAAAAAGAGAAGGTAAGCCAAAGCCCAGTTAGATTCACCTTAACAAGCCTTTTTGTTTTATTTTATTTTGTTTTGTTTTGACTCTCACTCTGTCATCCAGGCTGGAATGCAGTGGTGTGATCATAGCTCATTGTAGCCTTGAACTCCTGGGCTCAAGGGATCCTCCTCCCTCAGCCTCCTGAGTAGCTGGGATTACAGGCATGCACCACCATGCCTGGCAGATTCACATTAACAAGGCTTTTGAGCTTGTTTCTGTCCCCAACCAACCAAGTCTCCTCTAGGCTCAAGTGCAAGAGAGGAAATGAAGTTCAGTGAAGGCTGAAGGTTGGCAACGGTTGCTGTGTTTATCTGCGGTGGGGAGGTGGGGGCAGAGAGGCCTATCTGTGATTGTGAGATCTGATTCACGGAAAATCACAGACTGACAAGCACCATCTCCTACAGAGAAGGAAACAATGCCTTCAAATTCTTGGCAGCCCTCTCCCTGACCTTCCAACTGCGCAGCTGCCGGGTTCATCTTTCAACTCTGTGGAGAAGGGGAGGGTCTTAGTTAAGACTCCTTGGTTGCAAAAGCAACCCACTCAACTAGTTCAAGTCGAGCAGAAAAAAGAAAGAAGGGCCTGTGTAGATACTGGGTTTTGTATAGAGCACGGAAAGGTGGGAGCTGGAGTGGGAATCAGGACCCATGACTGCTCTCTTTGGGGCCTCTCATCTCAGCTTCTCTGAGGTTCTCCTTCATTCTCTCCTTCTGAGCTTCATCAGGCGTGACCATCTGGCACTAGCCTTACATCACATCACAATTCTAGCCACCACAGGACAAGGCCCAGTGTTTCTGGGGCTCAATTCTAAGTTGCCATTAGCGAGTCAGATTGGCCCAGCTAGAGTCAGGAGTTCATTGCTGCACGGAGCGTTATTGCTAGGGTAGGTCACCGTGTAAGCAATTAACAGGCCCTTCTGAAATCCAGCATTCTCACGCTCAATGGTTCCTATGAGTTCTAATAGGCAAGAGCAGAGTCAACTTCCCCGATACTGTGGTCACTATACTCCCAGCTTGCCTGCTCTTTCAGTACGGCAAGTTGTATTTTGACATTTGAAATAAAGCATTGGATTTCTTGCATCCGTAACAATGCTTCTTTCATTCTACCAACTCTGGTCTCCTTGAGTCTTGGACAATTGATACTCACAGGGTGCTAAAAGTGTAATCATTTGGCATAGAATAAAAGAGTTAAGAAGCTGCACCATCAGTAATAGAGTACCCACTGGTACTGTGTAGGGGGCTCTGGGAACAGCTGAAGTGATGGTGTTCTTTATGATGCCAAAGATGATGGTAACAGCAATAAAAGAAATGAGAAGGATGGGCCTCCTGAAAAAAGCATGAGAATATAGATAGAGGAAAGGAGCACAAATAATAGATCTCCATGTAGTGAAAATAATCTTGAGCTAAGGACTCAAAGACTTGGGTTCTAGACTTGGCTTTGTCCCTTAACTATGTGAGTTAAGATCGTTCACGTAGTGATCTCAGACTAATCACTTGGCTAGTTGTGGTCCATATCTATAAAAATTGGAATGACCCTCTAAGCCAGAAATTTCTGTGATCCTATAGTCTATAATTCTATGCCTAGAGGATAAAGTGGATCTTGAAATAAATGAGGTGATTACAGCCAGATGAGGATCAACCAACAAGATCTGGTTTCTTAGGAGATGAATCTTCAAGAGAGATTCAAAAGGCTTGAGGACAGCCTTTGGTGTGCAAACCCAAAAGTATCTGAGAAAATCTCATTCAATTTAGAAAGTGTATTTTGCCAAGGTAAGAATGCATCCATGACACCGTCTCACCCCAGGTGGTTAGGGTACAGCTTGCTTTTATACATTTTAGGGAGACATGAGATATCAATCAATACATGTAAGATTTACATTGGTTTGATTGGGAAGGGTGGGACATCTCAAAACAGGGGCTTCAAGGTTATAGGCAGATTTTAACATTTTTGATTGGCAATTGGTTGAAGAGTTATTATCAATAGAAAGGAGTGTCTAGGTTACAATAAGGAGTTGTAGAGATCAACATTTTATCATGCAGTGAAGCCTCCAAGTAGCAAGGCTTCAGAGAGAATAGATTACAAATGTTTCTTATCAGACCTAAGGTCTGTGTTAATGTTAACGCTGGTGAGCTTTTCCTAAATTCCAAAAGGGAGGAGCGTATATGAAGAATGTCAGACCCTCACTTTCCATGATGGCCTGAACTAGTTTTTCAGGTTAACTTTGAAATGCACTGGGCCAAGAGGAGGGGTCCATTCAGATGGGTGGAGAGAGCCTTAGAATTTTTGCAATTTGCAGGTGGAAGGGAAAAGGCAAGGTCTGGCTAGGGGAGAGGGCCCAATATAATGGCTTGGGAGTATGGTGATCTAAAGGGAAGAAACTGAAAATAGAAGTAGAGAGTTTATTTGGACCAAGTTTAAGCACTGCGACTTGGAAGCATAGAATCAAGTTGCCCTGAATCTATGCTCTGATTAGCAGCAGTTGCAAGTAAATTTTTAAAGGAAAAGAAGAGACAAGTTTCTAAGTTGTTTACTGAGAAGTTACAGTAAAATGATATAAGCTATTCATTGGCTATACACTGTTCTTTGTATCAAAAAATTCCAGGAACATGAAGACAATAGGTGAAGCAGCTAGTCTGAAAACTACAGGGAAGAAAAGAAAGAACAAAATATCTTCAAATAATTGCCCCTGGGTATGGGTGGGGGCAGGCATGTGATTGAAGTCCCATACTCATTTCTCTCTGGGCCTGATATATTTTGCATACTTCACATAGCTCTGACTACTCTGAGCTATTTTTCTCTTTCATTTCTCCCTTTTGATTAGAATTTTTCTCTTCTTAAAGTAGTGATGATTAGCCAGGCATGGTGCCTCATGCCTATGATCCCAGCACTTTGGGAGACTGAGGCAGGCAGATCACCTGAGGCAGATCATCCTGGCTAACAT
Organism: Cacajao melanocephalus; assembly: GCA_963573385.1. NCBI lineage: Eukaryota > Metazoa > Chordata > Mammalia > Primates > Pitheciidae > Cacajao > Cacajao melanocephalus. The sequence continues at coordinate 47,283 of CAUYLG010051967.1, read as the reverse complement.
GGTGAAACCCCATCTCTACTAAAAATACAAAAAATTAGCCGGGTGTTGTGGCACATGCCTGCAGTCCCAGCTACTCAGGAGGCTAAGGCAGGAGAATCGCTTGAACCCAGGAGGCAGAGGTTGCAGTGAGCTGAGATCACACCAGTGCACTCCAGCCTGTGCGACAAGAGTGAAACTCTGTCTCAAAAAAAAAGTATTGATGATCAACATTTTAGATGTTTGTCCCATATCACTGTGAAGCACCTCGAAGGGAAAGAGGAAAGAAATACTATGGCTCAAGAACATAGGTCTCAAGGCCAAATTGCTTGGCAGCACAAAGGTGAGGCAGGAGAATAGGGAATTAGGGCAGGCAAGGGTTGGGCATAAGCAAAGGAATAGCAGGTGCAGTCAGTTCCCATAAGCAAGAGAACAGCAAGCGCAGCCAGCTCTAGGCAAGACTGTGCAGCATACGGGACACATCTTCCCTCCTATAGTAACAAGACAGAAGTTTCCACTGCAGCTTCTGATTGACTGCAGGGCAAGCCTCCACTTCAGCCTCTGATTGGTCTCAGGCCAATCCTTCATAGGGTGTAGCCAATTGGAGGCCTCTAAAGGGCACCTAGAGGTGTTGCCAAGTTCTTTCAGCTTAATACAAACCCTAATTGCGGTGTCTCTTGAGCTGCTTGCTCATGCCAGCTTTCACACTGTGAGTTGTACTTTCACTTCTTCAATAAATCTTTGCCTTTGTTACTCTGTATTTTTTGTTGTTTTGTATGTCTTTCATTGCTTCTTCTGTTGTTGTGTGTGTGTGTGTGTGTGTGTGTGTGTGTGTGTGTGTTTTGTTCAATTCTTTGTTCAAAACACCAAGAACCTGGACAACTCACAGTCGAGACCTTCCATCCAGTAATAGAGGAACAGAGGTCAATCGTCACCTGCTTACAAAGGAGCCATGGCATGTTGAATCATTTCTCTTTTTTTTTTTTTTGAGTTGGAGTTTTACTCTTGTTGCCCAGGCTGGAGTGCAATGGCACAATCTCGGCTCACTGCAACCTCTGCCTCCTGGGTTCAAGCAATTCTCCTGCCTCAGCCTCCCCAGTAGCTGGGATTGCAGGCATGCGCCACCATACCAGCTAATCTCACTACTGCCCTCCAGCCTGGGAGACAGAGTGAGACTGTCTTAAAGAAAAAAAAAAAAGCCGGGTGCAGTGGTTCACACCTGTAATCCCAGCACTTTGGAAGGCTGAAGTGGGCGGATCACCTGAGGTTGGGAGTTCAAGACCAGCCTGACCAACATGGAGAAACCCTGTCTCTACTAAAAATACAAAATTAGCCTGGAGTGATGGTGAATGCCTGTAATCCAAGCTACTTCAGAGGCTGAAGCAGGAGAATCGCTTGAACCTGGGAGACAGAGGTTGCAGTGAGCTGAGATCACGCCATTGCACTCTAGCCTGGGCAAGAAGAGTGAAACTCCGTCTCAAAAAAAAAAAAAAGGCCAGGCTCGGTGGCTCACACTGGTAATCCCAGAACTTTGAGAAGCCAAGGCGGGTGGATTACTAGGTCAGGAGATCAAGACCATCCTGGCTAACATGGTGAAACCCCGTCTCTGCTAAAAATACAAAAAAAATTAGCCAGGCCTGGTGACATGCGCCTGTAGTCCCAGCTTCTTGGGAGGCTGAAGCAGGAGAATCGCTTGAACCCAGGAGTCAGAGGTTGTGGTGAGCTGAGATTTTGCCACTGCACTCCAGCCTGGGCGACAGAGCCAGACTGTCTCAAAAAAAAAAAAAAAGGGAGAATGCAACGGTTTGTCTCTTCTCTACCTATGACCTGGAAGCCCCTCCCTGCTTTGAGTTGTCCTGCCTTTCACACCAAACCAATGCACATCCTACATATATTGATTGATGTCACATGCTTCCCTAAAATGTATGAAACCAGGCTATACCCACAAAGACCTCAGTACCTCCTGAGGCTGTGTCACAGGTGTGTTCTTAACCTTGGCAAAATAAACTTTCTAAATTGATGGAGAATTGTCCCAGATACATTTTGATTTACATTTTAGACATCTAGAAAGATAAGGCATAATCAATTTGAGAATTAAAAATATTATCCAAATAAGGACAATTATTATTTGAAACAGGATCTCGCTCTGTTTTGCCAGCTGAAGTACAGTGGTGCAATCACAGCTCACTGCAGCCTCAACCTCCCAGGCTCAAGCAATCCTCCCGCCTCTGCCTCCTTAGTAGATGAGACCACAAGCACATGCCAGAATGCCTGGCTAATTGTGTTTTTCTTTCTTAGAGCTGGGTCTTGCTATGTTGCCCAGGCTGGTCTTGAACTCCTGGCCTCCCAAAGTGCTAGGATTACAGATGTAAACCATAGCACTTGGCTTTAACATAACATGATTTTACTAGTTTAAATTCCTGAAAGCAATTTTGAAAATACTATACAAGTACCCTCTCTAATGTCTTCTCCAGTTGTCCTGGGTCCCAAGTACCCATATGGCACTCAGAATGGCTATAAAGGGCAGGGACTGTCTGGGTCCCAAATTTACATACCAGGTGTAGAGCTTAGGACAGAGGACAGAGCTGTAGAGATACCTAGAGGGGCCAACCCTTCCCAGCGTGGCCCCAGGAGGCACAGCTGGGCCAGGAAGGACATACTGGGTTTGCGCCTGCCCTGCAGCTAGTTCCTTGGTGCTGTGGACAAATCAATGTCTTCAGGCCTCACCAAGGCCACCTGTCTAGACCCCAGAATCTAAAGGCTCGAAAACCAAAGATGTTAGCTCACAGTAAAATATATTCAAGGTCTGAGGGAAGCCCAGCAGCCAGCCCTCACCACTTTAGCTCACAGACAAATTAAGCAGATATCAAAAATATCACAGAAGCAACAGTTTTTGTTGTTATTGTTGGTTTTTGGGGGTTCTTTTTGAGACAGAGTCTCACTCTGTCTTCTAGGCTGGAGCCGAGGGACACGATCTTGGTTCACTGCAATCTCCACCTCTGGGGTTCAAGTGATTCTAGTGCCTCAGCCTCCCGAGTAGCTGAGATTACAGGTGTGTGCAACCACACCCAGCTGATCAAGTGATCCATCCACCTCCACCTCCCAAAGTGCTGGGGTTATAGGTGTGAGCCACCATACTCAGCTGAAGCAGCAGTTTTACAATCTGCTAAAACATTTCGCAGAGACAGTATACATCTGTTTGACCAATAGACCTGGGCAAAAATGTCTGAATTACCTGTAATCCCAGCACTTTGGGAGGCTGAGGTGGGTGGATCATGAGGTCAGGAGATCGAGACCATCCTGGCTAACACCGTGAAACCCTGTCTCTACTAAAAATACAAAAAGTTAGCTGGGCGTGGTGGCATGCACCTGTAATCCCAGCTACTCAGGAGGCTGAGGCAGGAGAGTCATTTGAACCCAGGAGATGGAGGTTGCAGTGAGCCAAGATCATGCCATTGCACTCCAGCCTGGGCAACAGAGTGAGACTCCATCTCAAAAAAAAAAATAAAAAATAAAAACTAGTTTTATTTACCAAAGGTTACTAAAAATCATGAACTTGAAAAGCATTTGCCCTTATTTACTTAACTTATGAGTGGTCACTTATTTATAATTCAACTTGGTACCATGTAGACAATATAAAAACACAGCCATGTATACAGATAACACATAAAAATAGACACAGACACAAATTAAGATGTTTATATCTTTGGCTGGGTGCAATGGCTCATGCCTGTAATCTCAGCAATTTGGGAGGCCAAGGCAGGCAGATCACTTGTGGTCAGGAGTTCAAGATCAGCCTGGCCAACGTGGCAAAACACCATCTCTACTAAAAATACAAAAATTAGTCTGGCGTGGTGGCACGCACCTGTAGTCCCATCTATTCAGGAGGCTGAGGCAGAAGAAGCACTTGAGGCCAGGAGATGGAGGTTGCAGTGAGCCAAGATCATGCCATTGCACTCCAGCCTAGGCAACAGAGTAAGACTCTGTCCCCCCCACGGCCAAAAAAAAAAAAAAAAGAGTTTTGGCCTGGCACGGTGGCTCACGCCTGTAATCCCAGCACTTTGGGAGGCCGAGGCGGGTGGATCACGAGGTCAAGAGATCGAGACTAACCTGGCCAACATGGTGAAACCCCGTCTCTACTAAAAATACAAAAAAATGAGCTGGGTGTGGTGGCGCATGCCTGTAGTCCCAGCTACTAGGGAGGCTGAGGCAGGAGAATTGCTTGAACCCGGGAGGCGGAGGTTGCAGTGAGCTGAGGTCGTGCCACTGCAGTCCAGCCTGGTGCCTGGTGATGGAGTGAGACTGTCTCAAAAAAAAAAAAAGATTTTTATATCTTTGATTTTTAAATTTTAGTCGTTAGACAGGTAAAACTCACTAATTTAAAGGGACAGTTGGGCTAAATTCTGTCTCTGTAAATGGAAGAGATTAAAGTTTTTGCAAGCCCTTATGGAGTTTTAGAGGAAACAGGGAAGCAAATTTGCAACTCAAAGCAGAGAATGTGGCAATTGCAAGGAGTTAGATGTGTTAGAGGAAGATTAAAAGTGGATGCCAGGGTAATGCAAAATCATAGGAATCCACTAGAAGGTTTTACAAGGAAATACATAGATGAGCCTAGAAAAATTTCAGAAACTGAGGTAGCAGATAGGACTCAACTCGGGAGGTGGGGCTTGGACACTAGACCAAATTGAAGACTAGCAGGTCCAAACTGAAGACTACCAGTGTGCTATGTCAGTTTACCATTGCCATGACAACACAGAAGTTACTGCCCCTTTCCATGGCAACAAATGGAGGACCCAATTGTTCTCCCCTTCATCCTAGAAAGTTCTACATAAACCACTCCTTAATTTGCATATAATTAAAAGTGGGTATAAATATGAGAGCAGAACCACCTCTGAGCTGCTACTCTGCTACTCCGGGCCACTATGGGGTAGTCCTGCTCCACAAGGAGCAGCACTTCTGCTGCTGCTGTGCATACACTGCTACTTCAGTAAAAGTTGCTGAATTATTTCCTGGGCAAAGCTGGGAACCCTCCCAGGCTAAGCCCCGATTTGGGGGCTTGCCTATCCTGCACCAAAACCTTTTCAAAATAGCCAGCCAAATGCCAGAAAGTTGTATTTTGAAGACCAATCGAGTTAGATAGGTGGATTTTAAAATTTAGTTTCCATTTCTTAACTGGATTACTGATCTTGGGGTGGATCCTATCAGCAAATAGGGCCAAGAAAGTATCTGCGGTTCTCAGGGCCTAATAATTAAATACATGAAAAGCAGGCACAGCAGGGAAGCAGAGCTAGATCTTTAAATATCAAGAATCCCACATTTTTTTTTTTTTTGAGGCAGAGTTTCACTTTTCTTGCCCAGGCTGGAGTGCAATAGCATGATCTTGGATCACCGCAACCTTCGCCTCCTGGGTTCAAGTGATTCTCCTGACTCAGCTTCCCGGGCAGCTGGGATTACAGGCATGCACCACCACACCAAGCTAATTTTGTATTTTTAGTAGAGACAGGGTTTCTCCATGTTTGTAAGACTGGTCTCGCACTCCCGACATCAGGTGATCTGCCCGCTTCAGCCTCCCAAAGTGCTGGGAAGAATCCCACTTCTCCTTTGAATCGCAGGTCCCCAAAGGAGTTAAAAATGCCATGGGTCCGGGCCACACAGTGTTTCCATAGCTCTCCTTGCGACATCAGCCCACTCTGTGGTTAGTCCATCCCCCACAGGAGTCTTATCCCTTGTTGGAGAGTATTTTCATAACCTCCAAGCATTCGAACTTCATCTTTCTTATCCAAACACACAAAGAAACAAGTAGCCCCCTGCAGTAATAAGCATTCACTGCATTTGCTGTCAGCTACTTCCCAAACTGAAGCTTTTTCCAGCGATTTGCCCACCATTGCACACAAAAAGGTCAAGTTCTCTCTCAATACAAAGTAATTCTTTTGTACTCCAAAAGCCAAAGAGGTCAGGAAACTCAATGCAAAAGAGAGCAGAGCTTTAGACCTGAGAAAAGTATGCCCACAATTCTCAAGACTCCACAAGAGAAAGAGAAAACCCCAAAAGAGTAAAACAGTATGTACGTGTGTGTGTGTGTGTGTGTGTGTGTGTGTGTGTGTGTGTGTGTTTGTCTGTGTCTGTGTGCGTGTGGGGGGTGCCTTTTCCTGTGTTCCTCAAGGGGTCTCAGAAGTCTCCGCTAGATTTCTTCCTGTGGTATCGAAGATGGTCAAAGAAAGGAGGAGCAGAAGTGGAAGGAAATGGAAGAACAAGTCCTAGAGGAGCTAATTTGGAAAGATTTTAAATTTTCTAAAAGGCCAACGAAGTTTTACATTTTTCTCAGCAAAATCATGCCAACAAGAAAGGAAGCAAACAGAGGGATTAAAGGTTTTTTTTTTCAAAAGGAGTTTCAGTCAACTGAAAAAAATTCCCAGAAACAGGATCCGAGGGCGAAAAAGCAGAAAGGCCTTTTTTGTCAATAAAAATTATAGCCTGAATATCAGCTTGTAATTAAGCCGATTTCTAACCATAGAGCCCTTTAAAAAAGTTTTTTTTTTTTTTTCCCCCAAATCTTTTATCAGACTTCAGCCAGGACAAATAGAAAGTAGGTCTCCCCTTCTGGTTTTTTTTTTTTTTTTTTTTTCTGATCGAGTGCACAAATGAGTTGTTTTAGGCATTTCAAAGGACCTCCATTTTGGCCATTGTAATTTAGGGTCATCTGAAGTCCTGTGGTCCCATTTGTCCAAATATCTACAAGACAAAGTTCCATAAGTATTATACAAAAAACCAGCTGATGTTTCCAGGGGAGGCTGTCTCCTTAAAGAGTCTTCAGACTTGAATGCTTTGTACCCATAATTTAGAGGCCTGAATCACTCATAACCAAGCTCTGGGCAGTGTTTTGGGTCAAAATGTGCTGCTTGTGAGTGTAACTCCTTACTGTGTCACTAAGGAGTTGTGTCCACTTTTTTATGTCTCAGAAACGTTGACTCCCCAGAGGGTCACAGAGTCCTCACCAGTGCTAAGTGACCAACCTTTATGTGCATTTGTTGGCAGAGTAAGAGAGATGTTCTCCTGAGAGAGGAAAGCTTTTAAGGCATGAAAGTCCCAAAACCCCTACCTAGTAAGTCTCTATTTAGAGTGCCCTAAGGGGCTGGAAGGAGCAAGTGCCTTTTATCTTTGGAGTGAAGAATCCACTCTCATATATTAGAAAAAGGGAATCTCTCATATATTAGAATTTTGGTCATGCATAAAAGTTTGATTTCCACAATGAAAGGTAATGATGCAACAATTATCTTGGCCGAAAAGGAAAGCAAACTGCCCACTGCAGATCTATGTGTTGGCAGAAAAATATCCTTAAATAGGAAAGTCAGAGACAAAACCCTCATTCAGAGAGAGTCAAAGAGAAACCGCCCAAATAAAATCTACACCACCACCAAAGAAACGGAGGTCTGGATTCAGGAGAACTCACCTGCAACACCGATAAGACTTCCGAAGTTGGAGAATGCAATGGGTTTTTGCTAGTACCAAGCACTGCCTTCAGATAAAACAATGGGTGGTTGCTATGGGGGGATTCACTCTGAATCCTGCTGACTTATGCCGGCTATATCGACCTAAAGGAAAATTCATTCTGAGTTGATAGTTTACCTGGGCCAAGTTTGAGGACTGCAACCCAGAAGCGTAGATTCAAGTTGCCCTCAATGTATCCTCCCAATAGCAGCAGTTATAAGTGTGTGTGTGTTTTTAAAATCTATTTATTTATTTATTTTGAGACTGGGTTGTAAGACTGGCTAACTTTTGTATTTTTGGTAGTGATAGGGTTTCACCATTTTGCCCAGGCTGGTCTCAAACTCCTGGGCTCAAGTGATCCACCCGCCTCAGCTTCCCAAAGTGGGAATATAGGCGGGAGCCACTGTGCCCTGACTACAAGTGGGATTTTCTTTTCTTTTTTTCCTGGAACTTTATTTCTTCTAACAGGTACAAGTGGTAGTAGCCTTTTCCTTTTTTTTTTTTTTAAACAGAGTTTTGCTCTTGTCGCCCAGGCTGGAGTGCAGGGGCATCATTGTGGCTCACTGGAACCTCCGCCTCCCAGGTTCAAGCGATTCTCCTGCCTCAGCCTCCTGAGTAGCTAGGATTACAGGCACATGCCACCACGCCCGGCTAATTTTTGTACTTTTAGTAGAGACAGGGTTTCGCCATGTTGGCCAGGCTGTTCTCTAACTCCTGACCTCAAGTTATCCACCCGCCTCAGCCTCCCACAGTGCTGGGATTATAGGCTTGAGCCACCGGGCTAGCCAGCCTTTTCATTCTTTTAAAGGAAAAGAAAAAAAAAAGGAAAAGAAAAATGCAACTCCTAAACTGCTTAGCAAGAATTTACAGAAAAATGGCATAAGCTATTGATTGGCTATACATTGTCATTTGTATCACACATTCCAGGAACATGAAGATAATGGGTGAGACAGCTAGTCAGGAAACTATAGGGAAGAAAAGAAAGAACAAAATGCCTTTAAATAATTGCACCCAGGGGCATGGAGGTGGGGTTTGGGGGATATAGGTGGTTGTGGGATGGGTGACTAGAGACCCCTCTGAGCATTTTTTTTGTTTTTGAGACGGAGTCTCGCTCTGTTGCCCAGGCTGGTATGCGGTGGCTCACTGCAACCTCCACCTCCTGGGTTCAAGCAGTTCTCTGCTTCAGCCTCCCGAGTAGCTGGGATTACAGACGCCCACCACCACGCCTGGCTAATTTTTGTATTTTTAGTAGAGACGGATTTCATCATCGTGGTCAGGCTGGTCTTGAACTCCTGACCTCATGATCCACCCACCTCAGCCTCTTAAAGTGCTGGGATTACAGGCGTGAGCCACCGTGCCCGGCCTGAGCTATTTTTCTTTTCTCAAGTAGGAATAGAAATGTGATGCTGGAGAAAGAAACCTGGACCAAAATGTGATGTGGGTAACTTGTTTCCCTTTTCTGGGTCTCCACTTCCTCCAGCTCTATTTTTCAGAGAAGGAAGTTGCATGGGAAAGGAAATGGCAGTCAGGTTTGTCTAGCTGAAGCAGTCTAAGTTGAAGTATAAAAAAAAATTAAGGTGGGCTGTAGTGAGAGGAAGGCTGGGGAAAGCTGGTGAGATATCTTGAAACCTGTGTTAAGGAATTTCCCTGACTTGAACAGGGCAATTGGTTTTTACCACTAAAATCCCTTTGGTTTTTACCATTAAAATTCCAAAGTTACAACCCTCTCTTCCTCTTTGTAAATGTTGGTTAGTCACTATTGGAGATTACCAATGTTCAGGGGAAACTGGTTGAGATTAGAAGAAACAATTTTACACACTGGTAGTAACAGCAGGTCTGCAAGGTTGACTCCAGCAGAGAAAGTCAAGAAGTTATTGCATGCACCCAAAGAACTACAGATGTAGGGAGGAGCCAAAGCAGGCAATGTCAAAGAAAAAATCCTACCAATATGCAGAATTACAGTCTCTGCACACAACTCCTTGGCCTCTGTTTTGACTTTAATTTACTGCATGGCTCAAGATAAAGGGCTGGTAAATTGAGACCTGAACTCTCCTTCAGCGACAACGGGGGAGAGTTGGTGGGGTGGGTGGTGGTAACCTGTCCTCACCCAATTTTCAAGTTAAGTCTTTAAGGCTCCTAGTAAGCCAGCGGAAAGGAACTCTTGTTCCTCAGGCTAAAAGAGCACAGAAGTTGCTGTGTGGGATGGGCACCCAGTGGCTCATGCCTGTAATCCCAGCACTTTGGGAGGCCAAGGAGGGAGGATCACTTGAAGCCAGGAGTTTCAGACCAGCCTGGGCTGGTGAGACTGTCTCTACAAAAAATAAAAAAATTAGCCAGGCATGGTGGCACATGTCTGTAGTCCCAGATGCTTGGGAGGCCGAGAAGGCAGGATTACTTGAGCCTCGGAGTTCGAGGCTACAGTGAGCTATACGATTGTATCACTGCACTTCAGCCTGGGTGACAGAGCAAGACCCTGTCTCCAATAAATATATGAATAAATAAATAATAAATAAAATTAGCCAGGTGTGGTGGTACATGTCTTTAGTCCTAGCTACTTGGGAGGCTGAGGCGGGAAGATTGCTAGAGCCCAGGAATTTGAGGCTGCAGTGAGCTCTGATGATGGGGTTGCACTACAGGCTGGGTGACAGAGTGAGGCCCCATTTCAATAATATAAACAATGATTTTTTTCAAAGATGTTGCTATGTGGGCTGGGCACGGTGGCTCACACCTGTAATCCTAGAACTTTGGGAGGTCAAGGTGGATGGATCATCTGAGGTCAGGAGTTTAAGACCAGCCTGACCAACATGGTGAAACTCCACTTCTACTAAAAATATAAAAATTTGCTGGGCATGGTGGTGGGTGCCTGTAGTCCCAGTTGCTCAGGAGGCTGAGGCAGAAGAATCACTTGAATCCAGGAGGCGGAGGTTGCAGTGAGCAGAGATCGCGCCACTGCACTCCAGCCTGGATGACACAGTGAGACTCCATCTCAAAAAAAAAAAAAAAAAAAAAGCTCTTCTAAACCCTTAGGGAAAAAAAGTTGTTATGTGGAGGTAGAAGGAAAATAGGCAGAAGGTAATGAGTTCAGAGGACTTGCTTTTAATTGTATATTAAAGGGTAGGAACTCTCAAATATTCCGCATTCTTCTTTGAATGACTTTAGTGTGTTTTTCCTCCTACAGATACACTGAGACCAGAGCACCAGCTTTCCTTGCTGAGAGAGAAAGGGACTGAGAAGGGGGAGAGAGAGAGACTGATGAAAATGATAAATGATGGTGATTGTTTCCTCTGAGATAAAAAGCTGAGCTCTATGCTAAGGAAAGAAAACTGTCTCCTAGTATTTTTTTCTTCATCCTTAATGTCTTATTCAGGAAGGAATAATAAAAGAGAGGAAGATAAAGATGCTAACGTTTACTGAGGTCCTTTTGTGAACTAGGCACTTTCTCATTTATGGTTTATTTTAATGTCCACATTTTTACAGGTGAGGAAACTGGAGGGTCAGAGTATTTCAGTAACAAAGTCTCTCCATTATAAAAGGCAGAAGTGCAATTCTTCTGATTATCAAAGACTGGCTCTTTCCACACCAAAGGAAAATCAGTCAGGCCTCCTGCAGGCCGTTAGCCACAAGAGGGGCCGGATGAGTTGGGTGGCTTAGAGCACTGTTCTCTAACTTGAGCACACAGCAGGCTCTCCTGGGGAGCCTTTTAAAACACAGAAGACTGGATCCCACCCTCTGAGTTTCTGGTCCTATAGGTCCGGAGTGGAACCAGACACTTTACGCTTCTAACAAGATGTCAGTCCATCCAGAAGCCACTTTGAGATGAACTGCCTTAGAGCTAACAGTCTCCAGGAATGGAAATAGCACTTCCCAGTTCATGTTCTAATGACAGTGGTGTTAGGGAATGTGACAGTATCACTTTCATATGGGAAGGCTAGCATATCCCAAAGTGCCCTTAGAATAGAATTCCCCAGGCAGGTGCGGTGGCTCAAGCCTGTAATCAGCACTTTGGGAGGCTAAGGCAGGTGAATCACAAGGACAAGAAATCGAGACCATCCTGGCCAACATGGTGAAACCCCGTCTCTACTAAAATACAAAAAATTAGCCAGGCATGGTGGTGCATTCCTGTAATCCTAGCTACTTGGGAGGCTGAGGCAGGGAAATCGCTTGAACCTGGGAGGCAGAGGTTGCAGTGAGCCAAGATTGCGCCACTACACTCCAGCCTAGCAACAGACCAAGACTCCGTCTCAAAGAAAAAAAAAATTCAAAAAAAAAAAAAAATAATTCCCCATGTTCTCAGAGTTGATAGAACCATGTGTTCTTGACTTCTGATTACATTGCAAGATTTCACCCACAAAATATTTTTATTCTTGAATGTGCATGCTTACAATCAATCCTCGTTATTCCTGGATTTCATATTTGGGGATTTGCCTACTCTCCGAAATGTATTTGGCACCCCTAAATCCATCCTTGCAGTACCTTCAGCCATTCATGGACATGTGTAGAGAAGTGAAAAATTTGAGTCACTCAAACCACGGTGATATACATTTCTGGCTGCAGTCAAACAAAGCGAGGCCCTGCCTTCTCGTTTCAGCTCTTCCACAGTAATCCAGTGTCCTTCCTATCTGCAGTATATGTAGTGCCTTATTTTGACATTTCTATGCTTTTCGTTGGTGATGTCACTCTTTAAAAACGGTCTCCAAGGACAGTGCTGAAGTGCCGTCGACTGTTCGTTAAGTGCAAGAAAGCTGTCATGTGCCTTACAGAGAAAATATGTGTGTTAAATGAGCTTCATTCAGGCTTGAGTTATAGCACTGTTGGCCACAGATCTAATGTTAATGAATCAACAATATATAATAAATATCTTTAAACACAAGCACATATAATTGATGGGTTGATGAAAGATGAGATCAGAGGCTCGCAGGAACCTCACCCTGTGTTACCCCTAGGAGCAGCGTTTCCGTATTCACAGTAACCTTATGGAAAATGAGAATCGCCTGCATTTTGTAGGGAATCTGAAGGGTTAAGGCCCATGAAAGAACCGCAAAAATCAAAACAAGAAAAGAAATGAGAAAAATTTGAAAATTGACTCAAAGACTTGGCAAAGGCAAATATATATATGTATACATATTTATTTTATTTTATTTTTGTAGTATATTTATTTTATTGTAGTATATTTTTTATTGTAGTATATTTATTGCGGTATATTTATTTTAGTGTATATTTATTTTATATATATACTGTATGATCATGTTGTTTCTCTAGTTATTTGATCGGGAAATGGTTAGGGAAAACAGTTGTTGCCACATCTCAGCCTTCTCCTGCTATCCTTGCAGAAGACGTTTTGTCTGTAAAAAGTGAATCTCATGCCCCCATCTTCGTCAATTCTGTCCTTCAGGAGCTGTCAGAACCCTCTGTGCTAATAAAGCCAGGCTTCTCACATTCAGTGCCCAGGCCTGCAGGGAGGAAGGGCAGGCTCCTCGCAGCTGCTGTTTATCTCACTCCTGTTGTAACCAGAGAACAATGGGTCCTGCTGAGGGAGGGAGGAGAATAATACTTCCATTGTTGACATAGCAGCTAAAGATGGGGCTCTGAACTTGGGGATCAGTTCCCGCTGCTCTCCTTTCATTCTGAGTATTCTCAGAAGCACAGCCACTTTTCAAAGATGTAGTGTTATGCTGGGAAGCCAGGGAAGGAATTTAGTATCCAATACAACCTTGAACCATACACACAATAAGAACGTTAGTGTATGCATGGTGGCATATCCTGTAATCCCAGTGCTTTGAGAGGCCAAGGTGGGAGGATTGCTTGAGGCCAAGAGTTCAAGACCACCCTGAGTGACATAGTGAGACCCCCCCTTCTCTACAAAAAATAAAATAAAAAATTAGCCAGGTGTGGTGGTGCATGCTTGTAATCCCATCTACTTGGAAGGCTGAGGCAGGAGGACCATTGCAGCCCAGGAAATCAAGGCTGCAGTGAGCTATAATCACACGACTGCACTCCAGCCTGGGCAATAGAACAAGACCTCATCTCTAAAATAATAATAAGAAGAATACAAATAAATGACCTGGAACTCAGACCATACCTATTTGACAAAGAGAACTCCATTCTCACAGGTTTGGGTGGAGTAAACTCTTCAGAATCCTCCAGCCCACAGCATAAGCATAGCAGGACTAACGTGTCTGGGAAGAAGTTGAGCTCACACAGATGAGATAGTGGCAGGACTCTCACTTAGAGCAATTAAAGATGATTGTCAGCTGGGCGTGGTAGCTCACAGCTGTAATCCCAGCACTTTGGGAGGCCGAGGCGGGTGGATCACGAGGTCAAGAGATCGAGACCATCCCGGCCAACATGGCGAAACCCCATCTCTACTAAAAATACAAAAAAAATAGCCAAGAGTGGTGGCACATGCCTGTGGTCCCAGCTACTCAGGAGGCTGAGGCGGAAGAATCGCTTGAACCCAGAAGCAGAGATTGCAGTGAGCCAAGATTGCACCACTGCACTCCAACCTGGTGACAGAGCAAGACTTTGTCTCAAAAAAAAAAAAAAGATTGTCAGGTAAGTATACAAAGATGCTCTAACCTTTTTGTTTTGAAGTTCTATCTTGGAAAATGTGTGATTTCTACATATGTCATCACAGTCTTCATTCACTCTGTCATAGAATCAAGATGAATTCTGTGTGCTCTTGATGGTTCTATTACACTCCTGCAAGTACAGTTTCTTTCCTCTGGGACACATGATGGCTCCTTGTGAAACGGGATGGGAGGGACTATTTTCTCACCATGATGTTGACAGGTTTCCACTCTTGTTGATGCCCATGTTATGTTGTTAAGAGAGTGCACTGTATTTGCATTTGAAACGTGCCTACTTTGGCAGTTCCTAGCAATTGGTCAGCAGGGGGTTGGAACTTGAAAAATTCGTGGGAAGAAGGTGAAATAGAATGGGATGGCTGGAAAGAGGAAGAGGGAGTGGGAATCCCAAGCAATTTGGCTACAACTAAGACTCTTCGAATATTTGGAATATTCTGAGAACCAGCTCCCTAGCCACGTTCCCAAATTGTTTCATTGGTTGCTCTTTGATTTTCATATTCAGTTGGACCCTTTTTCTCCCATCACATCTATTATTTTCTCTGTGTCTCTCATTTCTCATCCTCTAGTGCTTCCCTGCTCATTTAGCACTCTGAACCCTTCAACTTCCAGTTTTCCCATTGCTTCTACAACTTATAAAACGTTACGTTCTTTCAAAGCCTTCCTAAAACTCCATATAATAATGGCTGCACTTAAGAGTGCCTGTATGTGCATGACACTGCCATAAGCACCGTACAGACATGAACTCATTTAATGATCGTAACACTCCTATGAGATAGAGTCTAGGATGACTTCTATGCATTGAAGCCAAAGCATAGGAAGGTCAAGTAACTTGGCCAGCCTCACACAGCTGGGAAGTAGCAGAACTGAGGATTCAAATCCAGCTCTCTGGCTCTAGAGTGTGTGCTCTTAACCACACTCATAGGCCCTCTTACTCACAGCGCAGGACAGACCTTGTACTGGCCCTGCCATGTCCTTTCTGTCTCTGTGGCCCATGGCATTCTGTGCTTCTGAAGCTTCCCTTGGATGTGGTCACTTACCTCCCAGACCCCCTTCAAGGATGGACCTGTGGCCCCAGCTGCTGAGAAAGTGGCTGATGGCTGCATGCTTCTGGCATTCTCACCACGGCAGAACCCCCAGCCCAAGGTCATGTCCTTCCCAAGGCATCCCATACCCAATGACCAATGAAGGTATGAGGTATACACACTTTGCTGTTTTGGCCAAACATGGAATAACTTAAGCCATTTGAGTTCCACAGCTCCCTGTAGGGTTGGATGAGGCTGTAATCAGGCCTGCATTGCAGCTTAGCTTATCCCCTACTCAATCCTGCTCCCGCCTCTATCCTTTCTCAGTCATTGGCCCCAAAGATATTCCCTAATAAACATTATATACACAAAACTCTGCCTTAGAGTCTATTTCCTCCAGAACCCAACCTGAGCCTACTACCATAGGCCTAGGGCACTCGAAAAAGTACCATCTTCACTCTACAGGCTGAAATAAAATGAGAGAGACAGGTGCATGGAAAAGCCAACCAAAAACAAAGTCAATATTCATGATACATTTTAAAGACGCCAGACTTATGATTTTGCAGCACTTTAATCCATTTTCTTCCATTGATCATTTCTGGGTGACTTTATTTTCCTCTGAAACTTCTATGTAACATAGCAGTTCACCAAAAAATCAAAATTGTAATTATCCTATGATCCAGCAATTCCACTTCTGGGTATACACTCAAAAGAATTGAAAGTAAGATCTCAAAGAGATATTTGTACACCCATGTTTATAACAGGAGCCAAAAAGTGGAAGGCACTCAAATGTCCATTGATAGATGAATAAACAAGCAAAATGTGGCCCATAGACACAATAGAATGTTATTCAGCCTTAAAAGATAAGGAATTCTGACACATGCCACAACTTGATGAAACTTGGGAACATTACGCTAAGTAAAATAAGCCAGTCACAAAAAGACAAATATTGTATAATTCCACTTACATGAGGTACTTAGAGTAGTCAAATTCATAAAGACAGAAAGTAGAATGGTTGCCAGGGTTTTGTGGGAGGAGCAATTGAGGAGTCGCTATTTAATGGGTACAGGGTTTCAGTTTTGCAAAGATGAAAAGAGTTGTGGAGATTGGTTGCATAACGGTATAAAGGTTCTTAATACTATACACTTTTTTTTTTTTGAGATGGAGTTTCATTCTTGTTGCCCAGGGTGGAGTGCAATGGCACAAGCTCAGCTCACTGCAACCTCTGCCTCCTGGGTTCAAGTGATTCTCCTGCCTCAGCCTCCCGAGTAGCTGGGGTTGCAGGCATGCACCACCATGCTGGCTAATTTTGTATTTTTAGTAGAGACAGGGTTTCACCAAGTTGGTCAGGCTGCTCTCAAACTCCTGACCTCAGGTGATCCACCTGCCTTGGCCTCCCAAAGTGTTGGGATTACAGGTGTGAGCACTGCGCCCGGCCTAATACTATACAGCTCAGCTTAAAAATGGTTAAGATGGTAAATGTTATGTGTTTTTTTATCACAATTTAAAAAAATCTTTCATGAGGACAGATTTCACAATTAAATTTTGGCAAGGGGACATTTTTAAGAGAGCCTTTCTCAAACTTGCTTGTGGGTATATAATTCTCTGAAAATGGTAGTACATCTGAGATCCTGCCCAGTTGTAAGTCTTGGAAAGAGAGATGTAAATTTTTCCCTAAAATATGCAGCCAGAGAAAGACAAAGCCTTGAAGAACCATGAAAAAGTAGAAAAAGAACAAGTGGGAAGTTCTCAGGGGAAATAGTGTGAAGTGCAGGCGCGCCTGACATAAGCCACAGCGTTGATGTGTGGTGTCTGTGGGGGCAGGCACTTCTTGTGTCCTGCAAAGGTACTCTGAATGGGGAAGAATGAAGAAGAGCGTGGAGCAAGCACTTGGGTTCACTCAGGGCTGCAAACTAACTGAAGGTGGTTGCATGCCACGGCCAAAATAAACTGGAAGGAAAAGCCATTTGTTGTGAGGGCAATCACAGTAGCAGGTGCTAAACAGGAAGAACCCAAAAAACAATTCTTGAAACCCCATTCAGCTCCTCTGAAGAAAAACGCCTCAAAGCCCTCCAAGACTAAGTTCTGAAAGCAAAGATGGGCTAGACGTGGTGGCTCACACATGCTTTTTGGCCATCTGTATACTTTCTAAGTTGTTACCTAGGCTGGAGTGCAATGGTGCGATCTCGGCTCACCGCAACCTCCGACTCCCAGGTTGAAGCGATTCTCCTGCCTCAGCCTCCTCAGTAGCTGAGATTACAGGCACCCGCCACCATGCCAGGCTAATTTTTGTATTTTTAGTAAAGACAGAGTTTCACCTTGTTGGTTAGGCTGGTCTCAAACTCCTGACATTGTCAGGAGTTTGTCTCAGCCTCCCAGAGTGCTGGGATTATAGGCATGAGCTACCACGCCCCGCCAAGAGTTACATATTCTGGATATTATTTCCATCATTCTCTTATCAGGTATATGGCTTGCAAATATTTTCCCCCATTCTATAGGTTGCATTTTCACTCTCTTGATGGTATTCTTTGGTGCACAAAGTTGTTAATTTTGATGAAGTCCAATTTATCTATTTTTTGTTTTATTTCCTGTGCTTTTGGTGTCATACGCAAGAAATCATTACCAAACCCAATGTCATAAAAATGTTACGCTAACTCTTCTAAGAGTTTCTAAGAATTGTAGCTCTTACATTTATAGTTTTAGGTCTTTGACCTATTCTGAGTTAATTTTTGTAAATGCAGTGAGGTAAGAGTTTAACCTCGTTCTTTTCTTGTAAATATTCAGTTTCCCTAGCACCATTTGCTGAAGAGACTGTCCTTTCCCAGGCTTAATTTACTTTATGTTTACATGCTTTTAGTTTCCTTGTTATGGAAGGAAAAGTGGTAATTACATAAATTGTAAGCAATGCATAAGCAACATATATTCAAGTAAATATGAGAAATAAACCAGGTAACTATTACATAGAGCTATGTTAATACTGCAAATCTAAGTTTCACCTCATTTATGATGCCCTACCTCCTCACCCTAGAGTAATTCCTTTCATTCATCTCTTAGCATTGTCTATAATGTTTCTTAAATTATTAAACATTTTTAAATCATCAAAATTATTAAAATGTACCTTTCCCCAGCACTTTGGGTGGCTGAGGTGGGTGGATCACCTGAGGTCAGGAGTTCGAGACCAACCTGACCAACATGGTGAAACCCTGTCTCTACTAAAAAAAAAAAAATATGAAAATTAGCCGGGCTTGGTAACTGGTGCCTGTAATCCTAGCTACTCAGGAGGTTGAGGCAGAAGAATTGCTTGAACCCACGAGGCGGAGGTTGTGGCGAGCTGAGCTAGTGCCACTGCCAGCCGGGGCAACAGAGTGAGACTGCGTCTCAAAAGAAAAAAACAGATTAACTTTTCACTCCAGCCACTGCTGAGGCAACTGACTTTTCTCTTTTTTTCTTTTTCTTTTTCTTGAGACAGAGTCCAGGTTAAAGTGCAGTGGCACAATCTTGGCTCACTGCAACCTCTGCCTCCCAGGTTCAAGCGATTCTCCTGCCTCAGCCTCCTGAGTAGCTGCGATTATGGGTGCCCACCACCATGCTCAGCTAATTTTTGTATTTTAAGTAGAGATGGGGTTTCACCATGTTGGCCAGGCTGGTCTCGAACTCCTGACATCAGGTGATCTACCCACCTTGGCTTCCCAAAGTGCTGGGATTACAGGCATGAGCCATTATGCCCGGCCAGCAACCTAGTTTTCTTGAGCATAATTCTTGTGTTCTGTCCCAGAACTTGAAGACTACTACTCACCCGTGCAAGCACATCCATGGGACAAACCTTGACCAGAGGGGACAGGAACCAGTCCTTCCTCACCTCAGGTGGATCATTCTAGGTCATTCTACATGGCTCCCCAGAAGGCCCCAGAGAGAGAGACTGCTAGTTGCCCACAGTGAACAATTTGAGAAGACACCTTTATGATGGTTTTTCCTCCTTTCCTGTTTCATTCTTCCCAGTTCCAGGGGATCACTCCCTTCCTCCCCACCCCCAACACCATCTTGGCTCACTGCAGCCTTGACCTCCCACACTTAGGCAATCCTCCTGCCTCAGCCTCCCAAGTAGCTGGGACTACAGGCCCATGCCACCACACCTGGCTAGTTTTTGTATTTTTTGTAGAGATGAGGTTTCACCATGTTGGCCAGACTCATCTTGAACATCTGGGATTGTGTTAGGATTACAGGTGTGAGCCACTGTGCCCAGCCATCTCATGTATGTGTATATATATATATATGTCTAAAATAACAAATGATATCCTGCAACCAATGACGTAAGACCAAGAGGAATCTGACTGTTAGGATTCGGAAAGTATGTGTATGTGATTAAGATAGAAGTACTTGATTTCTGTATTTCGCTAAGCAAAAGCAATAGCCTAAAAATAGCCACCGTTATTTGGGAGTCACTGTCAGTGAACTGGAAGCTATAATTTCTCTTGTTTGTCACTGCAGTGCCCTCTTCACAAGACATTGCTCTATGAGGAGAGCGGGTGGGATAATCTTTCTTCTATCTGTCCTCCTCTTTGCTCCTGCCTTTAAAAAAGATAGGTTTTTTTTTTTTCTTTTTCTTTTTGAGACAGAGTCTCACTGTGTTGCCCAGGCTGGAGTGCAGTGGTGAGATCTCAGCTCACCAACTTCCGCCTCCTGGGTTCAAGCAATTCTCCTGCCTCAGCCTCCTGAGTAGCTGGGACTACAGGCACATGCCACTATACCCGACTAATTTTTGTATTTTTAGTAGAAACGGGGTTTCACCATGTTGGCCAGGCTGGTCTCAAACTCCTGACCTCTTGATCCGCCCACCTTGGCCTCCCAAAGTACTGGGATTACGGGTGTGAGCCACCGTGCCTGGCTTAAAAAGTTTTTTTTTAAGTGTACAATTCAGCGGTTTTTAGTGTATTCACAAAGTCATGCAATCACCACCACTAATTCCTCAACATTTTGACCATTCCAAACAGAAACCCATATTCATTAGGGTGGAGCTTCCCTGCCCTCTCCAGGGCACCATCCTCCCAGCACTTTAATGTGTTCAACCCAAAAGTTCTCTGAACCCTGTTGCTTAGTGGTTTTATGAAGGTTTCATTACATGGGCATGATTGATTAAGTCATTGGCTGTTGGTGATCTGGGAACTAGATCTCCAGCCCTTGTCCCCTCCTTGGAGATCAGAGGTGGGAGGTGAGGGCAAACCCTGTAATCAAGGCTTGGCAACTGGCTTCCATGGTGAAGCTATCAACACCCACCTCCCACCAGCAAGAGGCATCCCATTAGTACAAACTCAGGTATGGTTGAAAGAAGCTCATTACGAACAACAAAAGACACTACAGTCCCCCTATCACAAGGGTTTTAGGAGCCCTGTGACAGGAAACATGGACAAAGACCAAGCATATTTTTCTTTTCTTTCTTTCTCTTCAGCAAATGGAAATCTTGATTTATCCTATTTTTGGTTTTTTTTGGTATTTTATTTTCATTATGTTAATTTTTATCTTTTATATTTAAAAAATTCTCTCTCCTCTCTATGTGTATATATATATATATATATATATATATATACATTTTTTTTTTTTTGAGATGGAGTCTTACTCTGTGGCCCAGGCTGGAGTGCAGTGGAGCGACCTCAGCTCACCACAGCCTCCACTTTCCAGTTCAAGCAATTCTCCTGTCTCAGCCTCCCGAGTAGCTGGTATTACAGGGGCACACCACCACGCCCAGCCAATTTTTGTATTTTTAGTAGAGATGGAGTTTAACCATGTTGGCCAGGCTGGTCTCAAACTTCTGACCTCAGGTGATCTGCCTGTCTCGGCCTTCCAAAGTGCTGGGATTACAGGCGTGTGTCACCTAGCGCAGCCTAAAAAATTATATATATATATATTTGTTATACACATTTTGGAGGTATCTGTGATATTTTGATACTTGTATACAATGTGTAATGATCAACGTAGGATAATTGGGCTAGCCATCACCTCAAACATTCACCTTTTCTTTTGAGACAGGGTATGTCACCCAGGCTGGAGTTCAGTGGCATGATCATGGCTCACTGCAGCCTCGACCTTCTGAGGTCAAGCGATCGTCCCACCTCAGCCTCTCGAGTAGGTGGGATTACAGGCATTCATCGCCACACCCAGCTAATCTTTTTATTATCTGTATAGACGAGGTCTTGCTATATTGTCCAGGCTGGTCTCAAACTCCTGGCTTCAAGGGATCTTCTGACCTCAGCCTCCAAAATTGCTAGGATTACAAGCATGAGCCACTGCGCCCAACCTCATTAATCTTTTTTTATGTTGGAACATTACAAATATCTCCTAGCTATTTTGAAATACACCATAAAATATTATTAACTAGAATCTCCCTACTGTACGATTGAGCTATTTTTTATTATACCAAAATATTTTGTTCCTTTGAATGAATAATATCCTACAGAGTAATACTCTGTTTTTTGGATATACCACATTCTCTTTTTCCATGTCCTGGCTGATAGACATCTGGCTTATTTCTGCCTTTTGGCTATTGTGAACAGACTGCTGTGAACACTCATTTGCAAATTTTCATATGGATATACGTTTTCACTACTATTTGTTTATTTGAAACAGAGTCTTGCTCTGTCACACAGGCTGGAATACAGTGGCACAATCTCGGCTCACTGCAACCTCTGCCTCCAGGGTTCAAGCGATTCTCTTCTTTCAGCCTCCTGAGTAGCTGGGATTACAGGCGCACGCCACCACGCCCAGCTAATTTTGTATTTTTTTAGTAGAGATGGGGTTTTGATATGTTGGCCAGGCTGGTCTCGAACTCCTGACAGGTGATCCACCCACCTCAGCCTCCCAGAGTGTTGGGATTACAGATTCGAGCCACTGCACCTGGCCTGTTTTCATTACTCTTCAGTAAATACCTAGAAATGGAATTGCTGGATCAAATGGTTACTCCATGTTACTTTTTGAGGAACTGCCAAACTGTCAAACTATTTTCAAAAGTGCTTATATATATTTTTTTAACTTTCTGGATATACTATTTAGGTTCGTAAACCAAAAAGTGTCTGAGAAAGGTCTCAATCAATTTAGAAGTCTATTTTGCCAAGGTTAAGGACATGCCCAAAAGAAAATAACATGCAGAAACAGTCTGTGGTCTGTGTCTTTCTCCAAAGATGATTTTGAAGTCTTCAATATTTAAAAGGGAAAAATGGGATGAAAAGGAGAGAAGAGGATGTGGTAATTCATATGTTGCAAGAAAAAAGAGCAGGGAACAGTCAATTATGTGTTCATCTGATGCTCAGTAAATTGGCACTGTACATAAGATAAGGTGAACATAGAGTAGCTCCCTGTGGAGGTCTTTAGCCTTTTATCTGTAGCTGTCTGCTTAGGAACAAAAGAAAAGGCTGCTTTTTGCATGACCCAGCTTTCAGTTTTAGTTTTTTCTTTCTGCAGAGTGAATTGGGGTGTTGAGTTTTCATTTTTCTTTCACAGATTTTTATCTCCCGATTAACTTGATAAACTCCTTGAAGGACGGAACAGTGTTCTACTTCCTGGCATCTGCCATGTTATCTATGTTAATACCTACACCTAGTATTTGTGTGTGAATATGTAATTAAGACAATATGTCCCCCTGGGTGGCTCACATCTGTAATCCCAGCACTTTCGGAGGCTGAGGCAGGTGGATCGTCTGGGGTCAGGAGTTTGAGACCAGCCTGGCCAACATAGTGAAACACCGTCTCTACTAAAAACACAAAAACTTAGCTGGGCATGGTGGCAGGCACCTGTAATCCCAGCTACTTGGGAGGCTGAAGCAGGAGAATTGCTTGAATCCAGGAGGCAGAGGTTTCAGTGAGCTGAGATTGTGCCACTGCACTCCAGCCTGGGAACAGAACAAGACTTTGTCACACACACACACACAAAAAAAAAAAAAGGAAAGAAAAAAGAAATACTTGATGCTGAGCATGGTGGTTCATACCTGTAATCCCAGCATTTTTGGAGGCTGAGGTGGGAGAATCACTTCAACCTGGGAGGTCGAGGCTACAGGGAGCTGTTATGGCACCTCTGCACTCCAGCCTGAGCAACAGAGTGAGACCCTGTCTAAAAATTAGAAATAAAATAAATAAATATAATAATAATAAATAAATAATAAATAAATAAATAATAAATAAATAATAATAATAAATAAATAAATAATAAATAAATAATAATAAAAAGAAATACCCAAGACTGGGTACTTTATAAAGAAAAGAGGTTTAACTGGCTCACAGTTCTGCAGGTTGTACACAAAGCATAGTGCCGGCATCATGTCACATGGCCAGAGTGAGAGCAAGAGAGAAAGCAGGGAAGTCCTAGACTTCTAAACAACCAGATCTATCATGAACTAACTGAGTGAGATCTCACCACCAAGGGGATGGTGCTAAGCCATTCATGAAGGATCCACCTCCATGATCCAATCACCTTCCACCAGGACCCACCCCCAACATTGGGAATCACATTTCAATATAAGATTTGGAGAGGACAAACGAGCTGAACCATAATAAAACCAGTAATAAAGACTAGGATGCCTTCACAAGCTCAGCTCAACTCAAGGATAAGACTTGGAAGTTCTTTTCTTTTAAGATTTAATAGAACTGGGATCTCATGATGATGCCCAGGCTGGTCTTGAACTCCTGGGCTCAAGTGAACCTCCCACCTTGACCTCCCAAAGTTCTGGGATTACAGCCATGAACCACCGTACCTGGCCTCTTTTGCCTCTTTTTTTTTCTTTTCTTCTTTTTGGAGATGGAGTCTCCCTCTGTTGCCTAGGCTGGAGTGCAGTGGCAGAATCTTGGCTCACTGCACCTCCGCCTCCCAGGTTCAAATGATCCTCCTGCCTCAGTCCCCCTAGTAGCTGGGATTACAGGCACATACCACCATGCTTGGCTAATTTTTGTGTTTTTAGTAGAGAGGGTTTTGCCATGTTGGCCAGGCTGGTCTCAAACTCCTAACCTCAGGTGATCCACCTTCCTTGGCCTCCCAAAGTGCTGAGATTACAGGCCTGAGACACCTTGCCCAGACTTTTTTTCTTTTTTTTTTTTTTGATACAGGGTCTCTCTCCATCATCTAGGCAGGAGTGTGGTGGTGCAATCACGGTTCACTGCAGCCTCAACCTCCTTGGCTTATACAACGACCCTCCTACCTCAGCCTCCTGGGTACCTAGGACTATAGGCATATGCCAGCATGCCTAAACACATTTTTTTTTTTTACTTCTTTTGTAGAGATGGTTGCGGGGGCGGAATCTCACTATGTTGCCCATGCTGGTCTTGAATTCCTGTACTTAAGCAATCCTTCCACCTCAGCCTCCTAAAGTGCTGGGGTTACAGGCATTGAGCCACTGTGCCTGAAAAAATTTGAAAGTTCTTTATCCTGTCTGTCTTCTGGCTTCCTGTGGCTACTTCTCTACCATCCCCTAACACTTTTTGAGCCAAGGATGGGAAAAGAAGTGGAGAGGACCAGAGTCTGGCTTATCTTCACAATTGTGTCCTTGCAAGAACTCCAAGGAGCTCCAAACTTCTAAATTTAAATCTGGTCGACATTATGACAACATATTTGTCAAGGTAGAAGGACATAAAATTTTAACAATTTGCTTGCTTAATTTATAAATTTTAAATATCAAGTCTAGAGTTTCTTACTTCATCTGTGCTTTGGGCCTTGCAAATGTTAGAGGCAATCCTCCCTCTCCTTTTTCCTCTTCTTGCCAACTCTGCTGAGGTATATTCTTAGCATTCTCATTAAAAGAAGTGGGCCGGGCGCAGTGGCTCATACCTGTAATCCCAGCACTTTGGGAGACCAAAGCAGGCGGATCATGAGGTCAGGAGATCGAGACCATCCTGGCTAACACAGTGAAACTCCATCTCTACTAAAAATACAAAAAATTAGCCAGGTGTGGTGGTATGCGCCTGTAGTCTCAGCTAGTTGGGAGGCTGAGGCAGGAGAATCGCTTGAACCTGGGAGGTGGAGGTTGCAGTGAGCCGAGATCGTGCTACTGCACTCCAGCCTGGGTGACAGAGAGAGACTCCACCTCAAAAACATAAAATAAGGAAAGGAACCCAAAGCACTTATCTTGCCCTTTCCTGTCTTGAATTTGTATCAGCTATGCCTTCTATATAGGGGAATCACTGAGAGACTCAAACCCTAGTGAGCAGAGACAGCTTGGGAAAGAGTATGA
Source organism: Cacajao melanocephalus (assembly GCA_963573385.1). NCBI lineage: Eukaryota > Metazoa > Chordata > Mammalia > Primates > Pitheciidae > Cacajao > Cacajao melanocephalus. The sequence continues at coordinate 22,006 of CAUYLG010051967.1, read as the reverse complement.
TGCAATCAGTGTATTTAGGTCTCATTTGGCAAAGGTTGTTGGGTGTTAAAAGGAAGAAAAAAAGCATGTCAGAGTGGGTTAAGAATAGAAAGCCTCATCAGCAGCTGCAAGAAGCCCAGGAATGATAAGCAGGGGTATGCAACACGTGTGAGCACTCGCCTCATGGAAAAAAAACACCTCATTGGAGAAACTCGCAGAACTTTCATTGTCTTTCATTGACAACTTGCATTCATTGTCACGCTACCTCCCTGGGAGGGGATATTTATTATGGTTTCTTGAAGATGAGGAAACTGAGGAACAAATAACTCAAGTATTTACGGTATGTTAATTATCCCTCCTTTTTTTTTTTTTTCTTTTGAGACAGGGTCTCTTGCTCTGTTGCCCAGATTAGAGTGAAGTGGCATAATCACAGCTCACTGCAGCCTCGACCTCCCAGGCTCAAGTTATCCTCCCACCTCAGTCTCCTAAGTAGCTGGCACCATAAGCACGTGCCACTGCACTCGGCTAAATTAGAAAGGGGGTCTTCCTGTGTTGCTCAAACTGATCTCAAACTCCTGGGCTCAAGTGATCCTCCTGACTTGGCTTTCCAAAGTGCTGGGATTACAGGGGTGAGCCACCACACCCAGACATAGCTCTTTTTTTTTTTTTTTTTTTTTGAGGCAGAGTCTCTCTCTGTCACCCAGGCTGGAGTGAAATGGCGTGATCTCGGCTCACTGCAACCTCTGCCTCCTGGGTTCAAGCGGTTCTCCTTCCTCAGCCTACTGAGTAGCTGGGATTACAGGCTCACACCACCATGCTCGGCTAATTTTTGTATTTTTAGTAGACATGGGGTTTCACCATGTTGGCCAGGCTGGTCTCGAACTCCTGACCTCCGAAAATCCACTCGCATTGGCCTCCCAAAGTGCTGGGATTATAGATGTGAGCCTCCGTACCCGGGCAGCTCAATTTTTTTTTTTTAAATTCAAATATCTTGCCCAAGGTCACAAAATAAGGCTACTAAATCAATGTTTGACCAGGACGAGTTACAGAATTTACAGGGTCCATTTACAGAATTTTCATTCACAAAAGGAAATTGTGGGACTCTTTGTTCAATTACTGTGAGGAATTTCAAGACAGTGACAGCAAAGCACTAAACCAAGCATGGGAACTCTGGCCCTGTACAGGTTGCTTGCCTGGGAAGCAGCCCTTTACATGGTACAGGTAAAGCCAGACATAGACCTCAGATCTCGTGGTTCCCAATCACGTGTGTGAATGTCTCAAGCAGATCAGTGGTTCTCAAGCTGAGGGACACCAACGCCCGAGGTTCCTCTGTTATATTTCTCTATCAGTTACACTTTTTGGGGTTGCTTTACTTTACTGTCATCACTCAAGTCTGAGAAACACTGGGGCATCTCTCTATCAAGGTCAGTCCCTCTACACACGGTCAGAACCATATTTTGTGGAAGCCTAAAACCTACCTAACTCGGGGTGTCTCATTAAGAAAAAGAATAGAAAATTGTAAATAAAATGTAAGTGTTGAAAGTTAGGCCCATGCAAGTGAGGAGCCCTGAGGCTTTGGCTTCATTGACTTTGCGATAAATCTTTCTCTTTCTGCATCCAGCCGGGTCCCTGACATCATCTCCTCTCACCTCCTCAAAAACTTGGCTTCTTTGATTATCCCTTCCCTTTCCTGTGTCTTTAATTTCACTCCATCTACAACTATTTCCCTGCTGCTGTCCTCTTTGACTCCTTATCTCTCTCCAGGAGCCTGCCTTGTCTCTGATCTCTTCAGAGCCAACCTTCTTGTTAGAGTTAAGTCTTCACACACTACTCCTTTGCCTTCCATCCCCCTTCCTCCTGTTATTACTGTAACTGAAGTGCAAGTCACTCACTCTACTTGCAGAGTTCAATTAACAAGAGTGAGGTCTGGTACAAAGAAAGTGATTTATTTCCAAAGCTAGCTTAGGAGAAGAGGCACAGGCATCCTACCTTTAAACAAATGCTTCTCTTTTGGAGCAGAAAGCAGGCACTTTTAAAAGGCAGGGGAGGAAGCAAGCAAGGTAGGGGTCCATGTGCTAGCTTGATGCCTTATCTACTGGACAGCTGTGCTGGTGACTGCTGGCATCTTTCTAGGCTGAAAACTCTCCAAGTGGGAGAGAGTAGTGGGCATGCTTTTTGACTGTTATCTCTCTAGGCATCCTCCTGGAGGGTGAGAGTTCCATCGTGGGCATACTTTGGTCTGAAAATGGACTGTTAACTCTCAGAGTTCTGTCTGGAAGCACAGTTAGATGAACTTGCCCTGTAGGGAGTTTCTAGTGAAGGGTAAGTAAAAGGCTATATTTGCATTTCTAAAGGGCTAAGTAGGAGGTGAGAAACCAAGGGAATGAGAAAAGAAGAGAGAGAAAAAAAATAATAATTAAAATATCTCTTAGAAAAAATGGGAATACTCAGTTACACTACCTTGCTTCTGTTCCTATCCCTCCACTGAAAAACGGATTTTTTTCATGTTTCTTAACGATATATGGCTTGCTTTTTGCTTGAACCTATGAATCTGCACTCATTTCTGCTGCTGGACTTCTCAGCAGCATTCGCCATAGCCGGGAGCTCTCTTTTTCTTCAAACTCCTTTCTCAGTTTCAATGATACCACAACCTCCCTGTTTTACTCTTAGGTCTCTAATTGTTCCTTTTGTTCTCTTTTGGAGGGCCCTTGTCCTCTGCCCAAACTAAGTGTGATAGATGAAGTAACTAAATCATACAGAGCTCAGTCCTAGCGTATTAGTCCGTTTTTAGCCTGAGGCTGGGTAATCTATAACAAAAGGTTTAATTGACCCACAGTTCTGCATGGCTGAGGAGGCCTCCCGAAACTTACAGTCATGGTGGAAGGCAAAGGGAGGCAAAGACCTTCTTCACATGGCGGCAGGAAAGAGAGAGCGCACAGGGAAAACCGCCATTCCTAAAACCATCAGATCTCTTGAAAACTCCCTCACTATCACAAAGCGGTATCCCCGTGATCCAATCACCTCCCACCAGGTCCTTTCCTCCACACATGGGGATTACAATTTGAAATTAAAGATTTGAGTGGAGACACGGAGTCAAACCATATCACCTAGAGCCCCTTCTCCTCTCTATTTATATTTTCTTCCTGACCACTGAGATGGTGATATTTGTATCAAGAACTTAAGGAGGTGAGAATATGAGTTCATCTGAGGTAAGAGCATCAGGCATGGAGGAGACAGCAGGAGGCCAGTGTGGCTGGAGTGAGTCAGTGACAGGGGAGAAGCTGGAGATGAGGTCACAGATAGTGAGGATGGAGGACGGATCATGTAAAGCCTAAGTTGGCCATTGTAATGCCTTTGGTTTTTCCTCTGAGCGATGTGAGAAGCCAGTGCAGGGCTATGAGCACAGGATGCCATGGTTCTGGCTTACATCTCAGTAGGATCACTTGCATGCGCTAAATGTGAAAGAACGGGTGAACAAGCAAAGGAGTGAATGGAAGAAAACGGAGACAAGAGGCCAGGCATGGTGGCTCACACCTATAATCCCAGCACTTTGGGAGGCCAAGGCAGGTGGATCACCTGAGGTCAGGAGTTCGAGACCAGCCTGGCCAACATGGTAAAGCACTGTCTCTACTAAAAATACAAAAAATTAGCTGGGCATGGTGGCTGGTACCTGTAATCTCAGCTATTCAGGAGGCTGAGGTAGGAGAGTTGCTTGAACCTGGGAGATAGACGTTGCAGCGAGCCAAGATCACGCGATTGCACTCCAGCCTGGGTGACAGCGAGACTCTGTCTAAAAGAAAAAAACAGAAAATGGAGACAAGAAAGAAAATAGAGGGCCAGCCTCAGTGGCTCACGCCTATAATCCCAGCACTTTGGGAGGCCAAGGCAGGTGGATCACCTGAGGTCAGGAGTTCAAGACCAGCCTGACCAACATGGAGCCCATCTCTACTAAAAATACAAAATTAGCTGGACATGGTGTGCCCTTGTAATCCTGGCTACTCGGTAGGCTGAGGCAGGGGAATTGCTTGAACCCTAGAAGCAGAGGTTGTGGTGAGCCAAGATCCCACCATTGCACTCCAGCCTCAGCAACAAGAGCAAAACTCCATTTCAAAAAAAAGAAAAAAAGAAAGAAAAAGAAGAAAAGCTGGGCACGTGGCTGTAATCCCAGCTACTCGGGAGGCTGAGGCACGAGAATTGCTTGAACCAGGGAGGTGGAGGTTGCAGTGAACTGAGATCATGCCACTGCACTCCAGCCTGGGATACAGAGCGAGACTCCTTCTCAAAAAGAAAGAAAGAAAGAAAAGGAAGAAAGAAAGAAAGAAAGAAAAAGAAAGAAAGAAAGAAAGAGGGGAAGAAAGGAATAAAGGAAGGAAAGAAAGAAAGAGAAAGAGGGAAAGAGGGAAAGAGAGAGAGAAAAAGAAAGAGGGAAAGAAAGAAAGAGAGAAAGAAAAGAAAGAAAGAAAAAGAAAGAAAGAAAGAAAGAAAAAAAGAAAGAAAGAAAGAGAAAATAGAAGGACTTATAGGACCTTACTTAATCTGGGAACCAAGAAACATTAGCAATGACCTCCTAAAGAGAAGCATAACCCCAGGGTTGCTTCCTCACCATGTTACAGACATAAAGACCATTTAAGGTGCCAGCGTTGCTTGCTGCAGCTCTCTCCTTAGGCTTGCAGCTCTGCAGGAGGGGCAGCGAAGACACCAGAGCTCATGAGAGAGAAGCAGCTGGCTGCTGGTGAGATGGGAGGAGGACCTGAAGCAGCTTCATTGTCACCAGAAACCTGAGCCTTTTCGGTTTAGCCAGATAATAACTGCCTTGGCTGGGGAATGTTAGGGAAACCTGCCAAGTTTGCAGTCTGCCTCTCAGCCTAGACAACTTTTGAGAGAGTAATGTATCTCCTGAACTGGCAGAAATGAGAAAGAGCAGAGGGGAGAACTAACATTTCTCGTTAGTACACCACGCAGACTGTCAAAATAAGTTGCCCAATCTATTTTATTGTAACCGTGAGAAAGTAAGACATCCGTAGACAGAGGAGAAGTTATAATTGTGGGGTTTAGAATTTAAGGAACTCCAAAATGGCTCCTGCAGATAAATTTATCTCTGCTAATCATTGTTTACCTCTGCTGTGTTCTTTCATTATTTATTTTTTTAAGAATGAAATTAAATTTTTCCTTCTCATAAAAATAATACATGGTTAAAAATTCCATCAGTACAAAGGATATACAAAGCTAAGTAAGTATTTCAACAATATAAACATGTAGAGTCTTCCTAAATTCATCTATATCTTTAACCCTATCCCAGTAAAAATGCTATCAGAATATTTTAAGATTACACAAGGCAATGCTAAAGTAAATTGTGAAAAGTAAAGGTGCAAAAATAGTGATGAAAATTCTGAGAAAAAAATAACAGAGGAAGATTTACCCTGAAAGATTAAAATATAAAAGTATCGTAATTAAAAGCTTGGTAGTGCCACAGGAATAGACAGATTAATGGTATAAAATAGTATACAGAAATAGGCCCAAATATACATGGAGCTGGAGTATAAAACAGAGGTAGAATTTTAAGATCTGAGGGAAAAGATTAGTAATAAATGGTGTTAAACCATTTACCTTAGTATCTAGAAAAAAATAAAATTGGATCCCCATCTCATTTTTTTTTGATGGAGTCTCACTCTGTTGCCAGGTTGGAGTGCAGTGGCATGGGACTACATGCACATGCCACCACGCCCGGCTAATTTTTTGTATTTTAGTACATACGAGGCTTCACCATGTTGGCCAGGATGGTCTCGATCTCCTGACCTCGTGATCCACCCGCCTCAGCCTCCTAAAGTGCTGAAATTACAGGCATGAGCCACCGCGCCCAGCTTCATTTCTTATACCAAACAAACTTCAGATGTATCACATTTTAACATTTAAAAATAAAACCATAAAAGTACTGAAAGAAAACATGGGAGAATTTTAAAAAGTAATTCTGGGTGATGTTATAAACTGAATTGTGTTCCCCAAAATTCCTGTTTGAAGCTCTAACCCCTAGTATCTCTGAATGTGACTGTATATGCAGATAGGGTCTTCAAAAACGTAATTAAGTTAAAATGAAGTCGTTAGAGTGGGCCCTAATCCAATATGACTGCTGTCCTTATAAGAAGAGGAGATTAGGATCCAGGCAAGCAGGGGTTAAATCTTTCTAAGCGAGATACAAGGTTCAGAAGCTGTAAAAGAAATAGTTGATAAATTTAACTGCATAAAAATGGAAAATTTCTGCATAAAAGCAAAAACAAACTTTAACAACAATAAAAAGCTCACCCACTCCCAATCAATTAAAAAAACAAATAAGTTGGGAAAACCTAGTGACACTCAAAGAGTTAATTTCCTTAGATTGCCAGATTTATTCATTCTCTCTCTTTTTCTCTCTCTCTCAATTTCTTCCTTTCAAAGTGGAATTCCAAATTTTTATATGATATCTCCTGAAGGTTTCATATTGAAAACTAATTTGATTTTTAAATACACTGTACAAGCCAACACACCATGGGGCTCCTGATTTGGGATCGTTGGTCTAGACCATCACCACAGGGGGCCTTCCCTTCAGCAGATGAGTCCAAAATGACCTATGCGTCCTATTTATTTATTTATTTATTTTTACCTTCTTTAAAAAAATTTTTTTAAATAAATAAAGATGGGGTTTCACCATGTTGGCCAGGCTGGTCTTGAACTCCTGACCTCAGGTCATCCACCCACCTCGGCCTCCCAAAGTGCTAGGATTACAGGCGTGAGCCACTGCAGCCGGCCAAGTCCTTTTTAAGATCTCACTGCCACTGGGTGATGCAGGATGAGGATTTCTGTTTAGTCATCCAGAATCTCTCTCTCTCTCTCTCTCTCTCTCTCTCACACACACACACACACACACACACACAGAAGCATGTCCAATTAATATTCTCTCTCTCATACCAGTATATTTTGGAGCTGTATTATGGAAGGAAACCATTTCCCTATATGTAACATAATTTGTGCTGACCCTTCCCTGCCCAAATGGGAACAATGCTTTAGGTTTTTTGTGCAGGGCTGTGTGAGTCACTTCCTTTCTCCTCACAGTACACGGTAGGACAAGGCCCAGAGGGCTACCTGCAGAAGAACCAGGAGCCTTCCCAGAGCTGCCTGTTGATGGAAGGCTATACTGAGAACCTGAAATAGTGCTCAAATAACTCCCTTCTCTGTACGCGAAGCCAAATCACATTCCCAGGCAGACACATCCAGAAGGGAAAGAAGAAACAGGAAAACGTATGATCCACTTGTACAAGAATCTCCTCCTATGAGCAAGTGTTAGATGAGGGGATAAGATGCCTGTCTCAGGGACCGGGCCGTAAAAATTCATAATTTGAATTTTTAACTATGGTTAATCTTGGGTAGTGGGATTTGGGATAAATTTGCTTTTATTATATGTAATTGTCTGTATTTTCTGAATTTTCTACAGTGAACTCGTGTTGTTCTTACAAACAGGAAAAAGAACGATAAATGCCATAAAAATCATTTTGAATATTAATCTTATCTTCCTAACAAGACTAAATAAGCTCCCTGAGAGAGGGAGTCATTTGTGTGTACATGGGGTATCCTTCCCCATACCTACAGTGTTGGGCTCATGGTATGCACCTAATGAACCCTTGCTGACAGTCATTGCTTTGGAGTCTTCTCCAGAGCTAATTGTGATGAAGGTCACTAGACAGAAGTCTTGCCTGGGTCAGAATGACCCTTGTGGAACTGACCGGAAAGCAGATCTGTGGGTTGGACAGGTTTTGCCCTGTGCTGATCTTGCCCCTCGGGCACTCAGATTTGCAATGCTGTTTTCTAGGACTCTGCACCGGCAGCCTGTCGTGTGGTATTATTTTTGGCTTCGGTTAGTGTTTGCTGGTTTACAACAGGATTTCTGCTCACAGGTTTAAAACTGATTGTGTTTATCATCTATCAGCTTAAATGTTATTTCAACCAAGAAGCTTCCCCGATCTCCTTACCTAGAAGTAATCTTTTCTTCCTCCAAGTTTTATTATATGCTTTTTACCTCCATATCATGCATCACTTTCTAAATTTGTGTTATAGTTATTTAGGCACACATGTCATCTCCCCTCCTAGATTCTTCCATGGCTTGTTTTGTCCTATAATAAGATAACAGCTACCATGATTCAAGAAGTTACTTGTGTGCCAAGCCTTTTACACGGGCAATCCTGCTTAAACCTCACAACTACTTCCCATGAAGTATTTTTATCTGCATTTTACAAGTGATACACCTAAAGTCCCAAAAGATGAATATAATATCCGGTATAAGGTGACAACAGTTACTAAGTGGTAGAGCCTGGATTTGAACTCAAGTAGCTTGACGTGAGAGTCTTAACCACCAGGCCATAGCACCCCTGAATAGTACTTTCTGCACATTGTCAGCAGTAAAGATGCAGTAAACACCTGTTAAATGAATTCATTAATCAGTTCATTCATGATCCAAGAATTTTGGGCAGCTGTTAGGAGACCATCCCAGTTTCAGATGCCTCTTCTGACCTACACCTTAGGATGGCTCAGACTGTAAAGGACTCAGGAATAAAATCAGGGTTAGATCCTTTCATATCCAAACCACTATCAAACTGAGTTCTTCTAAGACTAACATTAGTGACATTAGAATTAACCCAAGACACTGCTTCACAGTGCCATGCAGACCTAGCTGAGTCTGATAACTTCCTAAAAAGGAGAGGTTACACATCTCAAAGACCCGAATTACGTAACTCTTTGAACTGCGGTGTTTGTTGTGTGTGTCAGAGGGAGAGGGCAGCCATTTCTGCCTTGTAGGGTTATTGTGAGGTTTAATGAGATAATGTGAAGTGCCCAGAACAGTGCTTGGTACATAGAAAGAACTTCACACGTTAACACTACCCTCCCCTCTAGCCTCATCTCTGCTTTGCAGCTAAGCTGAAAGAAGGCACAAAGCCAAGAGGAGAGATGAAAGATGACAGCTGGCAAGACAAGAGATGTTAGTCAGATTCCACAGGGTTACGTGATTGTGAATCAGAGGTGTCAAGGTCCACTCCCAAGATTCCAAAGAGCAGCTTTCAGTCTTGCAGGAAAGGTTAGGCAGGAGAGGGATCAGTGAGAGACCTAATGGAAGAAAGAGGAAGCATTTATTCCAAGCAGAGGGTGAAATTAGTCCTTGGGATTCTTTTACTGTGATGAGTGACTATTTTGTTGGCCAGAATTGGATTAGTTTAAGGGCATTCAAAGATCTACAGATCTCATTGAGTTGTCTGCATTTTACTGAGGAAGGGAAGATTAATTGCAGGCACCTGCCAGTCTAGTCATCCCACTTAATGTAACCAGCCCCAGAAAATTCCTCTCTCATTCCAGAAACCACTAAGTCTCCTGACTCTATGAAGTTTGCACATCTGTCTGGAAAAAGGCAGTTCGGGCCTCATTCTTCCCAAGCAGCAGAAAAAGCCAGTCTCAACAAAGCTGGAAGTTTGTCCTAAGAATCTGGAAGGTTACTTAAAACATATTTCAACAACCTATGTCTTAGGTAAAGCTCCTCAGAAACAGACTCCTAGACAGAGATGTGCCTGCAGGGCTCATTGGTTTGTTGTTTATGGGGAGTACAGTGACAACTCCTGGGAGTGAGGGAAGCAGAATTGGACAGAGGGAGAAGTTGAACTGTAGTATCGTTGCTATAGAGGCTTCAGCTGGGCTTAGGGGGCACAGAATGACAAAAGTGCTAAGTTACCCCCAATGAGACAAGATGTGGGCCTTGTATCCCTTAAAGATCATTCATTTGATGCTGCCTGACCCCAAGGAAGGGGTGTAGCCTCATGCAAGGCCCTTGCTGAGAGCCATTCCAGGAGAAGGATTCAGCTGTGAGGCGCCAACAGCTAGCAGTGTAGCTGCGAGGATCCGAATATCCACCATAGCCTGCTGTGCAACTCTGAGTCATATTTAAAACTCAAAATCTACAACACATGTTGGTATGTTGATTTATTTTTTATTTTTAGAAACAAGGTCTCACTCTGTCACACAGACTGGAGTGCAGCGGCACTTTAACCTTGAATTCCTAGGCTCAAACAAGCCTCCCACCTCAGCCTCACAAATAAGGATTGCTGGAGCCCGGAAGGTCAAGGCTACAGGGAGCTATGATCATGCCACTGCAGTCTAGCCTGGGTAAAAACAACAACAAAATAGCCTTATTTGTCAAGCCCTTGGAAGAAAAGATGAGAGCTTATTAGATGTTGGCAAAAAGAAAAAGAAAGAAAGAAATAGACAAGCAATATCACCCACCCACTGGTTCCCTCTATGGCTGACCCCTTATATTTCCAAAGCATTTTTCTTGTGTATATTACTTAGAATCTGTCTTATATTAAATAACTTCTTGTTTTATTTTGTTTGTTTTTCAGAAACCCAATGCTTGCTAATGTTGGTTTGTTTTTGGAGTTGGTGTCCGGCTTCTCCACTGGTTGTGAGTTCCTGGAAAGGAGATCTCAAGACCTATCCCATTTTCCTCCTAGTGAAGGATGATATTCATAATAGTTGATACTCAGTACAGCACAGGCACCGACCAATTCAAACTGACACAGGTCTTAAATAATTTGCATGGCAATATTGCTGTATAGGGCTGAATATTTGTTCTACACATAGAAGGCATCCAATAAACAATTTTGAATTGAATTTTATTGGTTTTGTACTTGGCTGTGGTATCTAATGGCCTTCTTTCAGAAGACAGGTAGCTTTTCATTTTTTTGTCAAAATATGATCATAATGACTTTTTCCTTCTTGATTTAGATATCACAGGTATCTATGAGTAATTTCAAAGAACTTGGTAAAAAAACAAGACACTCTGCACCTGCAATGCCCAATATATAGCCTCTAGCCACATGTATAAGGTTGCTAGGTAAAATATGATGTGCTCAGTTAAATTTGAATTTCAGATAAAAAAGAATAATTTTATAGTACGTGTGTGTTCCATGTAATATTTGGAGTGTACTTCAGCCACAGAATTATTTGTTGCTTATTTGCAACTGATAATTAACGGAGCATCCTGTACTTTATTTGTTAAATCGGATAACCTTACTCATGAGTATCTAAATTTAACTTAATTAAAATTTAATTTAAAATTTAGTTCCTCAGTCTACTAGCCACATTTTAAGTGCTCGATAACCACATGTGGCTAATAGTTACCATCTTGAACAGTACGAATATAGAACATTTCCATCATCACAGAACGTTCCATTAGACATCACTTTTGCCAAGCAAAAAATAGCTTGTAAAAAAACGATTTTACAGTTTGTAAAAAAAACGATATTTGAGGCTGGGAAACTGCCAGGAAACCCTAGAAGGCCCCTTCTGACATAGCCAGGCCACAGTCTTCCTGTTCATCTATTACTCTTACTGAATATGCAAGGTATTTGATGAAAAGGTAGAAGGCATCTTTGTTTCAGAAAAATGAGTTGGTATGAGAGAAGCAGCTTTTGGGGATCTATGTTTGTAGAGGCAATAGTTCTACTTTCCTTCTGGACTACCAGGAAATAAGCTAGCTATCAGTCCAAAGCAAGCCAAATTTTAAAAGCTCCTAAATGAAAAACGAGTGTAGTATTATCACTTACTAGTATTATTATTCACAGATTTTCTTAATAATCAGAGAGCATCATCAACTAGAATATCTGCTTAGAGCTCAAGTTGTTGATGAACTTGGTAAACACAGCAGAAGTACTGCCTCTCTTAATTAGCCTTTTGGGAAAAACCACGTTTTGAATTGCTGCCTATGGCCCTGGGAATCTTTTAAGAGCAGGAGCCGATTAAGATCTAGAAGAGATATGTGCCAAAGGCTGATTTTTACATATGACTTGGCAAGTCTTAACAGAATCTGCCTGTCATACCAAATGGGACCAGCTAAAAGTTTATGAAGCCTGTATCAACATCAAAGGCAGAAATCATAAAGAAAACAATTAATAGGTTTAACACAAGATACTAAAAAACTGTACGGCAAAGTTATAAAAAGTAGGCCAGCCAGGAGTTCAAGTCCAGCCTGGGCAACATAGCCAGAATCCATCTCTAAAAAGAAAAAATTAAGATATTAAAAGAAAAATAAAGGTAGATGACTTACATTTGAAAATATTGTTATGTATGTGACATAGTTGGCACACAGTAAATAGCCACCATATGAATAAATGTCTATGAAAGAATGTTTGACTTCGGGACTAATCTAAGAACTACAAATTAAAATATAACAGTGATACTTGATTTTCACCGGTCAGCTTGGCTGTAATGAAAAAAAAATTAATACCCAGTGTTGGTAATGGTGAGGAGAAATGTACCATATACACATCATTGATGGGAACGTAAAGTGGTATAAACTTTTTGATGGGCAAGTTGACAACATGTGAGAAAAGTTTGTCCAAAACCTTTGACACAGCAATTTCATTTTGAGGTAATTATTCCAATAGAATACTTACAAATGCCCAAACCTATGTATTCAATGGCAATGTAGATGATATATGTATTAGTACATTCTCACATTGCTATAAATAAATATTTGAGATTGGATAACTTGTAAAGAAAAGAGGTTTAACTGGCTGTAAAGAAAAGAGGTTTAACTGGTTCATGGTACAGGAAGTATAGTGGCGTCTGCTTTTGGGGAGGCCTCAGAAAACTTACAATCATGGTGGAAGGCAAATTCGAAGCAGGCATGTCTTACATGGCCGGAGCAGAAAGAAGAGAGAGGGTAGGGGGAAGGTGCCACACACTTTTAAACAGCCAGACCTCGTGAGAACTCTATCACCAGAACCACAGCAAAGTGGGAAATCCGTCCCCACTATCCAGTCACCTCCCACCAGGCCCCACTCCAACCTTGGAGATTACAATTCGATGTGAAATTTGGGCAGGGACACAAATCCAAACCATATCAACACGTACATTTTGTTGGTTTGTTGGGTCAATCCTTGTAATGCCGTCTTGATCCTAGTGTTTGCTAAAAGACACAGACACAAGATGCCACTACTATAGAATCATCCAAGTTGGAGAGAGAAAAAAAGTTCTGTCTTTGGCCTCTGGCATTCTGGCGATGTGGCTGGGATTCTAGAACTATCAGTAGCCATGTCTTCCATTAGAATTTCGTCAACATTAGAAGTAGAGATCAGCTGGAGAGATGGAGAAAGAGAAGGCATACTGGTGTAATTTGAGATGATCTACCCAGTTAATCTTAAGGCCAGTGTATTTTCTTCCTTTCTATGGTTGGATTACATGAGCCAATTAATTCTCCTTGTTTTTTTTCTTTTTTTTTGCTCTGTTGCCCAGGCTGGAGTGCAATGGCACGGTCTCAGCTTACTGCAAACTCTGCTTTCCGGTTTCAAGCAATTCTCCTGCCTCAGCCTCCTGAGTATCTGGGATTACAGGTGCCTGCCATCATACCCGGCTAATTGTGTTTTTAATAGAGATGGGGTTTCACCATGTTGGCCAGGCTGGTCTCGAACTCCTGATCTCGTGATCCACCCTCCTTGGCCTCCCAAAGTGCTGGGATTACAGGTGTGAGCCACTGCGCCAGGCCTAATTCTACCTTTTTTGCTAAACATAGCATGAGTGTGGATGTCTACTTCTGACAAAGATGGAATAACAGTGATCAAATTTACCTTCCCACCAGAAACTACTAAACACTTATCGACAAAATATATTTTTAAAAAATAATTGTTTTCAAGACATCAGACATCAGGCCATGAAGAACAATAATTTATGAGAGATGGGAAACAAGGGAGGTAAGCCCTATGATTGCCCAGCTTACTTCCCAGAGAAAGTTTTTGGGTGGTGGCACAGAAAGGTGGAACCTAGGTAGAGCCTGGCAGAGCCTGAGGTGAGGAGATGGAGCTGAGAGTCCAGGGTGACCCAGACAGCTAGAGTCAACAGGGCAGAATACCAGACAGCAGAGAGCTGCACAGAGAGAGGAAAAAGACTCACAGCAACAGCAAATCCACAAATCTTCAGAGGGCCCCCCCCCTTCAGTATATAGCACAGTACTTGACAGGACATGAATGTGAGGATACTGCTCCAGGCTGGGGAGAGAACCACCTGAAAGTATTGAGGCCCCAGTAGCTAGAACTCACACGGGGCCAAAAGTAATGCCTGTTCCCACCAGGCATATTGGAAGTCTATTATTCACAGGGCATGGTTGAAGTACTCAGAAGGGTCTTGCTTCAGTTCTGGACCAAAATTGTCCCTAGCCTAAAGGCTGCTCTGGTTCTGCCTAACAAATCTTAAAAACAAGACCTTAAAGGATCAAACTGTTTCCAAATAACTGTGTCCCAGAACTAACTCCAAAATATTTGTTGGGGCTGGGCGTGGTGGCTCATGCCTGTAATCCCAGCACTTTGGGAGGCTGAGGCAGGCGGATTGTCTGAGCTCAGGAGTTCGAGACCAGCCTGAGTAACATGGTGAAACACTGTCTCTACTAAAATATAAAAAATTAGCCGGGCGTGACGGCGTGTACCTGTAGTCCCACCTACTCGGGAGGCTGAGGCAGGAGAATTGCTTGAACCCGGAAGGCGGAGGTTGCAGTGAGCCGAGATTGCGCCATTTGTACTCCAGCAACAAGAGCGAAACTACATCTCAAAAAATAAAAATAAAAATTACAATAAAAAATAAAAGTTTATCCATGTTTAGTGTGTATCAGTACTTCATTCTTTTTTATGTCTAATATTCAATTGCATGGATATACCACATTTTATTTATCTATTTATTAATTGATGGACATTTGGGTTGGCTGTTATGAATAATACTGCTATGAACATTCATGTTCATTGGTTATTGGGTAGATATATATGTCTTTTTTTGTGAGTATGTACCTTGGAGTGGAATTGCTGGAACAAGCTAGAATTGCCAAAATTGTATGGCAACTTTGTGTTGAACCTTTCTGTTGTTGTTTGAGACAGAGTCTTGCTCTGTTGTGCAGGCTGGAGTGCAGTGGTGAGATGATGGCTCACTGAAGCCTTGGCCCCACGGGCTCAAGCTGTCCTCCCACCCCAGCCTCCAAGTAGCTGGGACTACAGGTGTGCACCACCACACCTGGCTGATTTTTAATTTTTGTTTTTTAGATATGGGGTCTCACTAGAATGATCTCGAACTCCTGGGCTCAAGGGATCTTCCTGCCACAGCCTCCCAGAGTGCTGGGATTACAGGCATAAGTAACTGCCCCTGATTTTTGTTGAACCTTTTGAGGAACTGCCAAACTGTTTTCCAAGTCAGTGGAATGTATATCACCTTATATCTACCAATAGTAAATGAGGGTTCCAGTTTCTCCACATCCTCATCAATACTTATTATCTTTTTATTTTTTTTTTGAGGTGGAGTCTCATTCTGTCACCCAGGCTGGAGTGCAATGGCGAAATCTTGGCTCACTGCAACCTCCGCCTCCCTAGTTCAAGTGATTCTTCTGCCTCAGCCTCCCAAGTAGCTCCCACCACACCCGGCTAATTTTTGTATTTTTAGTAGAGATGGGGTTTCACCATGTTGACCAGCTGGCCTCGAACTCCATTTTTTTGTTGTTGTTGTTTTGTTTGTTTTTTTTAGAGACGGGGTCTCACTATGTTGCCCAGGCTGGAATGCAGTGGCTATTCATAGGCGCGATCCCACTACTGATCAGCACGAGAGTCGAACTCCTGACCTCAGGTAATCCACCTGCCCCAGCCTCCCAAAGTGCTGAGATTACAGGCATGAGCCACTGGGCCCCGCCTATCTTTTGATTATAGTCATCTTAGTGGATGTGATCAGTACATCGTTATGGTTTTGACTGTCATCTATCCAGTAGCATCTTTTCACGTGTTAATTGAACATTTGTGTGTACGTATATTGTGTGTGTGTGTGTGTAGGTTCTTTTTAGAGACAGAGTCTCACTCTGTCACCTAGGTTGAAGTGCAGTGGCACAATCATCCTTAAACTCCTGGGCTTAAGCAATCCTCCCACCTCAGCCTCTCAGTTAGCAGCCTAATGCTCACAAAGACTTACCCCTGTTTTCTTCTAAGCATTTTATGGTCGTACCTCTTACAATTAGGTCTATAATCCACTCTGAGCTAACCTTTGTATATGGTGTGAGGTAGGTGTCCAGTTTCATACTTTTGCCAGTGGCTACCTAATTGTCCCACCACCATTTGTTGAAAAGACTATTCTTTCTCCCATTGAATTGGATTCTTTCTTGTCACCCTTGTTGGAAATTAATTTGTCATAAATGTGAGGGATTATTTCTGAATGCTCAATTCTATTTCATCAATCTCTACATTTATTCTATCGTAATACCACACTGTCTTGATTACTGCAGCTTTGTAGAATGTTTCGAAATCAAGAAGTGTGCTTTAACTTTGTTCTTCTTTTTCACAATTGTGTTGATGATTCTCTTGAAATTTTACACAAATTTTAGTATTAGCTTGTCAATTTTTGCAAAGAAGCCAGGTGGAATTTTAACGGATCACATGGAATCTGTAGTTTAATTTGGAAGTATTTTCATCTTAACAATAGTAACTCTTCTAAAAAGAGCATGAGATGTCTTTTTACTTAGGTATTTAACTTCTTTTCACAACGTTTTGTAGTTTTTTTAAAAACTAGTCAAGTGCAGTAGTGAGAAGGGGAAAGAATAAACCAGGGAGTTTACAAGATCTATCAAGTTTTGTAATTTTTAGAGTATAAGTTTTGAGAATAAGTTTAGAGTATAAGTTTTGTACTTCTTTTGTTAATCTTATTTCTAAATGTTTTATTCTTTTTTATGCTATTGTAAATGGAATTACAGGGGCCAGGCACAGTGGCTCACGCCTGTAATCCCAGTACTTTTGAAGGCAGAGGCGGGTGGATCACTTGAGGCCAGGAGTTTGAGACCAGCCTGGCCAACATGGTGAAACCCTGTCTCTACTAAAAATACAAAAATTAGCTGAGCGTGGTGACCCATGCCTGTAGTCCCAGCTACTAGGAAGGTTGAGGCATGAGAATTTCTTGAACCTGGAAGGCGGGGGTCGCAGTGAGCCAAGATTGCACCACTGCACTCCAGAGAGAGAGAGAGAGAGAGAGAGAGAGAGAGAAAGAGAGAGAGAGAGGGAGAGAGACTGTCTCAAATAAATAAATAAATGGAATTACAATACACTAAATGTCAGGATCTTGAGCAAATAACTTTATTTCCTTAGGCCACAGTTTCCTCATCTATTTTTGAAAAGTGGCTGGGATTCCCAAATAGGACAAGATTTAACTCTAAGTGCTCTTCAATCTTCTTCTAAGACCCTGTTTTATGATTCCATTTAAGTCACTTTTTTTCTCCAGGAAGGTACTATTATATCTGCTCCATTAAATGCAACCAAAAAAATACAAGGTAAATAAAACCATTTTTCATTCTTATTTTGGGATGATGGGAAGGGGTGCTAAGGAATCTGTCTAACAAAGTCAAGGATTAGGAAATGACAGACTCCTGGACTTGAAAGGGTCCTTAGAGGTCATCCATTCCGGTTTAAGGTCCAGCGTGGAAATTACCCTTGGTATCACTGACTGATGATCCATCTCCTGCTTGAACATTTTCTATAACAAGAGCTTCACTGACTTACAGAACAGTTTATTCCAATTTAGGAAAGCTACAATTATTAGCTAATTGTTACATATATATGCGCGCACACACACACACGTGTGTGTATGTGTGTGTGTGTGTGTGTATATATATATATATATTTTTTTTTTTAAAGACAGAGTTTCACTCTGTCACCCAGGCAGAATGCAGTGGTGCCATCTCGGCTCACTGCAATCTCCACCTCCTGGGTTCAAGCGATTCTTCTGCCTCAGCCTCCCAAGTAGCTGAGATCACAGGCGTGCGCCACCAAGCCCAGCTCATTTTTGTATTTTTAGTAGAGACGAGGTTTTACCATATTGGCCAGGCTGGTCTCAAACTCCTGACCTCATGATCCGCCCCCCTCTGCCTCCCAAAGTGCTGGGATTACAGGCTTGAGCCACTGTGCCCGGCAAATTGTTGCTTATACTAAAGCTGAAATCTGTCTCCTTGTAACTTCCACCCTTCTGCTTGTTGGAACCATACAGAATAAATCTAATCTATTTTACACACACAAGTCCTTCAGACATTTGAAGAATGTCATCTTGTCCCCAGTGCAAATTATCTTATCCATGCTATGTTTCCCAGGTTTCTTCAACAACTTTCATAGGATGTGATTTCCAAACCTTTTGCCATCCCAGGCTCCAATATTTGACCCTTGTTTTATTAACTTCTTCTTTAAAAATAGTGGTTGGGCTGGGTGCAGTGGCTCATACCTGTAATCCCAGCACATTTGGAAGCCAAGGTAGGAGGATTGCTTGAGTCCAGGAATTCTAGGCCAGCCTAAACAACATGGTGAGATTGTCTCTACAAAAAATTTAAAAATTATCTGACTGTGGTGGTGTGTGCCTTAGTTTCAGCTACTTGGGAGGCTGAAGTGGAAGGATCACTTCAGCCAAGGAGTTTGAGGCTGCAATGAGCCATGATCCCACCACTGTGACAGAGTGAGACCCTGTTTCCAAAAAAAAAAAAATTTTTTTAATAGTGGTCAGTGCTGGACACAGTGGTTCACCTGTAGTTCTAGTACATTGGGAGGCTGAGGCAGAAGGATCACTTGACCCCAGGCGTTCAAGACCAGCCTGGACAACATAGTGAGATCTTGTCTCTAAAATTAAAAATAAATAGTGACCAGAACTGAGAATCATACTAACTACAGATTAATGCTTCTTTTTTTTTTTTTTTGAGATGGAGTCTCACTCTGTCGCCAGGCTGGAGTGCAGCAGAGCGATCTTGGCTCACTGCAACCTCCACCTCCCAGGTTCAAGCAATTCTTCTGCTTCAGCCTCCTGAGTAGTTGGGACTACAGGTATGCACCACCATGCCCAGCTAATTTTTTTTGTATTTTTGTTAGAGAAGGGGTTTCACTATGTTGGCCAGGATGGTCTCGATCTCCTGACCTTGTGATCCACCCACCTCGGCCTCCCAAAGTGCTGAGATTACAGGTGTGAGCCACCGTGCCTGACAATGCTTCTTAAGCTCTTTTTCTTTCTTTCTTTCTTTTTTTTTTGGAGGTGGGGATCAAACACACCTTTGGGAATCCAATGAAAACTATGCACCCTTCCCATAAAAGAATATAGGCACAAAATTCTTTATTTGCTGGGCATGATATTAACATTAACAACAACAAACCAACCAAGCCCATGTCTCTGAAAATTTAGTTTGTGTTTCTTTCAGTGTTTACTGAGTCATTAAGATGTTGAATAGTACAGATCAAAGACAAAATCTGGCATATGCCTGAGGTCCTCCCTCCGTCGAGCTGTGCTCTTGACATCTTCTAGCTCATACTTCTCCATTGTGCCCATGAAAATATCCTAATAGACTTCGTAAAAGGACACCAGGTCTTATAGCATTTCCCTGATTCAGTAGGTTACTGTTCTTATCAGAAAAGGAGATGGGCATTATAACAAGGAGTTAGTTTTAGGGTTTGATAACATATTTACCATTTTATGCGACAGTTGTGCTCCTAAGATTTGTGAAAATAATACATTAATAATAGCCAACATATATAGAACTTACTAATACGGGCTGTTCTAAAGGATGTACATCCACTTGCTAATTTTATCTAACAACTGATGCAGTGGGTGCTACTATTATCCCCATTTTATCGATAAGGGAAGAGGCGAAGGGAGGTAAAGGAGCTTGGACAAGTTAAATAGCTACTAAGTGACAGAGCCAGGGTTTGAACCCAGGGTTTGTCTAGAAAATTCATGTGTATATATAGCCTAGTCATTAAAAAATCTCAGACTTAGAGGAACACTGAACTTTTAATAATTATCTGCAAATTTAGTTTCCTTTCTCAGGATGTCTATCCTGGTTTCACACTATTTATCTGCCAAAGAGAAAGAACAGAACACTCCTGGCACTTGTTATTTGCCTGGGAAAATACGTTTTAAGGTAGGCAAGTTTCTTTCTAACCAGTAAATATGAGAGGGGGAAAATCCTAACATTTACTAAGATTCAATGCCTTGGGTCTAGATGGAGATTATATTTGAACATACAATAACCTACTAGTCAAGTTAGTCACTGGGTAGATGCCTCTACAGCCAAACTCATCCCCTTTCTGTCTCCCAGGTTCTCCAGCTATTTTATCCCAGTTTGCACCCTTCCTCAAAGGGACTGTGGGAGAAGGATAAGTGTATGACGTAGCAAGAGCTTTGAGTTTGAGAAACAGATACTAGAAAAATACAAGATGCCATTAGAAGTTATCTGTGCTGAACAATAAGCCATTGAAGACCAACAAACAGGCCAGGCACAGTGTCATGCGTCTGTAGACCTAGGTACTGGGGAGGCTGAGGTGGGTGGATCATTTGAGCCCAGGAGTTGGAGGCGACAGTGAGCTGAGATCGCGCCACTGCACTCCAGCCTGGGCAATGTAGTTAGACCCTGTTCCTCCTCCCCCAAAAAAAGAAAAGAAAAAGAAAAAGACCAATAAACACAGTTTGGAGTTAAACCTACAGTAAAATACCAACTTGAGTGGGCCATTGCATCACCTTTTAAAAACACAGACATGCAAGCCCAGCTAGAAAACTAATCCTAAATTGAACATGAGGATTACGCCAGCCAGCCTCGTTTAAATTAAGAGGCACATAAATTGCCGACGTAACTCCAGGGACTATTCTTAATGAAGGATTTTAACTATGAAGTGAACTGTTGTCAGGATCAGGCCAGTCAGTCTTTATTTGACATGACATTGACTGTCCCTAGTGCCTTTATTTTTGCCTAAAAAAATATAAAACTGACTGGGAAGGCTTTAAAACTCCAGTTAATATCATATAAATAGTAAAAGCTTACAGTGTGTTAGAAGCTGACAAGCTATCGTAATATCTAAATGGATCTGTTGACCTTTAAAATGGAGCTTGGCTCTCGTATCCATTTTTCACAATTTCCTACTTATTTCCTTCCCCACCTTTTCCCCATTGTCAACTCTTGTTATTCTCAGTGGTCACGGAAAAAAAAAAATATTACTTTGAAGGCCTTAATGTGATCAAAAACAACACAGATTGGCAGGTCATCTGTCCTTCTTACTGGAATATTTCTAACTGGACTCATTCCAGAGCCTCTAAACAGTAAGAAAAAGCCTCTAACACAAAGTTCCTTAAGAAATTCATTTTGGTCTTCCTCTCACTCCTCACCACAATGCTCTAGTGATTATATTTAGTCCAATTATGTATGTTCTACATGTAATTAAAATGTACTAAGATGATCAGATTGCATAAGCTTCGAAATGGTCTTACGAAACAAAGTATCATTAAGTTTAGAGTGAAGAGAGAAATTAAATTTTGAAAAGGAGGAATGAATATAAGATTGAGCTAGAGGAGATTGGATGAATGGGTTAGTCAAGCTGGGATGGAGAAGTAATGAATATGAAGCTCTATATCTTATATTTAGTATTTAAATAATAATAGTAATAATTTTTAAAACCTTTTTTGTTTTGTTTTGTTTTTTGTTTTGAGATGGAGTCCAGCTCTGTTGCCTAGGCTGGAGCACAGTGGCACGATCTCGACTCACGGCTACTTCCACCTCCTGGGTTCAGGGTTCAAGCGACTCTCCTCCCTCGGCCTCCTGAGTAACTGTGACTACAGGCACACACAACCACGTAGGCTTATTTTGTATTTTTAGTAGAGATGAGGTGCCACCATGTTGGCCAGGCTGGTCTCGAATTCCTGGCCTCAAATGATCCACCCACCTCAGCCTCCCAAAGTGCTGGGATTACAGGCGTGAGCCACCGTGCCTGGCTGAGAAAGGTTTTTTAAAATTGTGGCTGGATGTGGTGGCTCATGCCTGAAATACTAGCACTTTGGGAGGCTGAGGTGGGTGGATCACGAGGTCAGGAGTTCAAGACCATCCTGGCCAATATGGTGAAACCCCCGTCTCTACTAAAAATAAAAAATTATCCAGGCATGGTGGTGGGTGCCTGTATTCCCAGCTACTCGGGAGGCTGAGGCAGCAGAATCA